>CM068989.1:73894-159009 GCA_035357415.1 Ophraella communa | reverse complement strand
CGTACAGTAAATGGGTAGAAGTTAAAGTAATGCTTCGTCGACAACTTCAGCAGCTACTGCGGGGATTCTAGATGATCTGTTTGCAGCTGTGGGAGGGTCCCAATCACTCTGGTTTCTGATAACGCTCCTCAGTTTTACCTCGTCTGAATTCAAGAAATTTCTTCAAATGAAAGGAGTCAAGTTTCACAAGTTTATTGCACCTTATCACCCTTCAACTAATGGCCAGGCTGAACGATACGTCCAGACAGTGAAGGATACGCTTCATGCTATGGATACGAGACCAGGAACGCTAACAGAAAATCTGAACGAGTTTCTTCGTCGGTTTCGAGGAGCTCCTCATGCAACAACGGGATGTTCACCAGCTCAGCTCTTCCTGGGTCGAGATCTGAGGAGCCGACTAGACTTGACCAGACCATCCCAAGCCATGATTAAAGGTCATTCTGTTTGTAATTCTGATCCGATTGTTGGCTTTCGAACATTTGAACTTGGGGAGTCTGTTTATTTCATTTTCAGGGAATCCTCGAATGGATAAGTAGATTCCAGGCACGATCGTGCGGCGACTAGAGGATCTGCACTACCTGATTGAATAATACTGCCGGAAGGACTTTCAGCGACACGTGGATCAAATTAGAAGTCACTCAGGTGTCCCAAACATTATGAACAAGGGAGAAAATCTACAAAATGCAGAAGTTCGAAGCAAGCGCGTTCAGGTCGGCGAATACGGAATATACGAGTCTGTAAGAAGACCAGGTTTGGTGTTAGCAAGAAGTCCACACAATCAGGCAAATCATTCTGCTTCAAGTAGTTCTTCTTCTGAGTGGTTTTCGCACAATGCATCCTCGTCATCTGATCCTCAAGGAAATGTGTCTTCAGCACCAAGCGAGAGACCTTGTTGTCTCCACGAGCGGCATCAACACCATTGGTACCTCACGAGCAGCAACTTCGACGACTTCCATCACCTAGTCCTCGATCTCCGGCAGAAGAACCAAGTCAAAGAAATACTGTAACAACCCAACTCCGGCAGTTTCAGTGGCAGAAAGATCCCCTATGCTACAAACTACCCCAATTTAGAGGACCCGGAAACCTTCGATGAGACTCCGTTTCTAAAATAAGAAGGCTGTAGGATTGAAGAAGACATGTACTTTATTTTTGTTGTGTTGCAAGGGAAGAAATATTCCATATTCACATTCAAATGTTTAATGTGAAGTTTTTCGTTTAAAACTGTCACTTGGTGAGGTGTCAGTTTTCTTTGTAAATGTCATTCAATAAAGTCCCTTGTTCTTGATTAAATTTTTGAATTCACATATTTAACATACTTATACAGAATTTTATGAAAATAAAATCATTTAAACTGGAGTGTTCAGATTTTTATGTCACTTAGCCCTTATAAAACGAAGACTCAATCAAAGTAAACAGTTTAATAGTGGAGAACTTCCAAGATTTATTTGTTCATTAACTAATTTAAATTGTTGATCTGCTAGATGTCTTTTTATTTCAAGTTCTTCGAGGAAATCTAAATTTTTGTTTTTATCACAATGTATGTAGTATTTGAATATCATTAGTGTGTATGAGTGAGTCTGGATGTTTCAAGAACGTGTTTTGCATAGTTCGAATTATCTGGTTGTTGTAATCTATATACTCTCAAGTGTTCATTGAATCTTACTTCAAAATTTCTTTGTGTTTGACCTATATACCAACATTACCTTTTAGAGAATTAATTTTGTAAACAACAGATTTTTTAAATTTTGGTAATTTTGTTATTATCTACACATTTAACATTATTTTTGTCTTTTTAAATGATATTAATGCTGATTTTGTCGAACATATTGTTTTTGAAATTGGACTGGAAATGATATTTTCCACAATATGTAATATTTTTATAATAACTTTGAATTCCTTTAGGATTTGTTTTGGAAAAATTAATAACCAGAAAGAAATTTCCATTTTCTTATAATAATATAACAGACGGTTGATTTGGAATTTATAACCTCAAAACAAGGTTTAAATTCATTAAGATAAATGTTTTCGTTTCTAAAAAAGCACCGACAGCGAGTGTGTACAAAACTTGTATAGTTAATTGGCAAATATTTACAGCAACACGACAATAATTTACAATTTTGTAATATTCCAGATATATATAAAATGAAAGAAATAAGATCATCCAGAAATAATTCCTGATGCAAACGTTTAAAGGTCAAGAGAAGAGTATTTATAGGCTTATGATATTAACGGTATACGAAGAGCACATCCACTCCGGTCGGCAAAGAAATATTTAGAAGTAGTAAGGTTTCAATACGAATTATCTGTATCTAAGATACTGCAATCATAAACTCAGAATAATAAATTTATGCACTATTTATAGAAATAATATTCAAACATAAATCTGCACAAACAAAACATACGGATTAGTAACAAATCGTTTCGTAAAATAGATGGCCGTAGGAAAAATAGTGTATATATTTCAATTTCCTACAACCACATAGAAAATTATAATATATCGCATTCCCAAAGAAAGTGACCATGCATGAAAGTATTTTCTACTAACGGCTGTCAATAAGCCATCAAAATCCTGTAAGATTTACAAATGTAATAATTAATTGTTCTTTCTTTAAATCATTTAAACTTTAATCTAATTATAATATATCCTTTATTTTTCATTTTATTAAAAATAGAATTAGAGATTATTTTGCAACCTTAATTTATTATCGGTTTACTCCGGTCAAGATGAGAAGAATTAAATAACTCATATCGTACAATGCTTTGTACCCAGTAACCCAGGATTATCATAGGAACGTTCCTGCACGATTCTAAATTTATAAATACAATGTCGGATTTTTCAAAACTCGTCATATCAATCACCTTGTAAAGATAACTTCCCAATAATAACAAATTTAATGATGAGAAGTCGAACGAGTCCGTATTAAATATTAAACAGGTATATCTACCCAACTAGACGGCGCCAGCATATTTTTTTTGTTTTGTATGTTGACTCTGGAATACGGAGTATTTATATTGAAATTGTGTTGTTATCTCTAGAACATGTATTAACACAGGATATCGCTAATGACAATTTGCTTGTTTGTACGTAATTTTAGTTAAATCAAAAATTCTAACTGTTTTCCGCATATCTTTCTTTCTTTCTTAGTTTAACACTTACACGCTTAGTTTCCAAGATAAATTTGCGAGAAGTACCAAAAGTTTCCAAAGCTTAATTTCAAGGATACAAGTGACAGTAATTTTTGCCAAAACAAGCCTATATTTCATACATAGTTGTTTTTCTTTAACACATATTAAATACTCATTTCATTACTGTAATTATTATTAATAACAAGGTCATGTTATTTTCTTACACTGGATTAATTTTTATATTTAATCTAATAATACATATATAACTGTGTTTTATAGTTTCTATAGCCTTTTCACAAATTGTTTCTTTTATAATGGAAGTTGCACATCCATTTTTAATATTAATTTATAATACTGTCTACCCATTTGTGAGACCTATAAATATTGTTATTGATTTTTAAATAAAAAAACATACCTACCTAGTTCTACACAAAAAATAATTTAATTTTATAAATTATATTTAGTTTTTTTTATTTAAAAAATACATAGAGGTTAGTATCTGCCAAGTTGACGTACATAAGTGCAAGGTATTTTATTCGATTTAGTTACAAACTACATCTATTTAAATAATAAAATGTAAAAATTTATAGACATTCGACTTTTTGCATTTATAATGTTTTTCAAGAAATTCTAGGAATGTTAATCCAAGCATCCTATAGATCAGTCAGGCATCATAGCAAGCGTATATAAAATAAATATGTCTTGAATATGGAGGTATACTGCGACGACCTTGTCGGTCTTGGCACTTCAAAATTTTTATGTCGTTTCAAATACAAAAAAATAACAATGCAACGTAGTAACGCATAGTAAAATTCAAAATGGGTGTGTTTTTATATCGTTAAATATCATTTTGTTTTTCTTCGTTACAGCAGCATATAAGCCTGGCAGTGTTGCCACGTTAAAAATACCAAAATTACGTTTATCGTGTTAAGTCCTTATTTATAAAGTTATTTATTTCCGCAAGTGTTGAAACTACTTCCGGCTTCTTTATCTTAATCTTAATCGCCGGGAAGAATGTCTTATTATTATTGCATCTGTAGAAGTTAGTTATATGACAGCACTGGAACAAAATGGCTGATGGTCTGTTTAACATTTTGGACAAAAAAAGAACAACAATCAATATATTAATCTTTTGGAATTAGCTATTTGTGTATTAAGAGCGGAAAGTAATACTTTGCCGCTTGAGGCAGAGTTGAGACAATCTGCCGGAAAGCGGCAACGTACTTGATGCTCGGAATTGCATCAACATTTTTTCTATACGACCACATTATTTTTAGACTAATAATTAAAAAAACAACACTGTTTCACTTGCAAAGTGCTTAGAAGCATCGAAATACTGCTGACCACAAAGTTTTGGCAAGATTTTAATTTTTTAATTTTTCTGCCAAAAATAAGTCTTAATATACTCCAGATAGCAATAAAACGTTTTTAAAGAATATTTATAGGATGTTCTAGTCATATACCAAATATTCATGGAATATTCTGAACGGAATATTCTAATGACATTTTTAAAAAATTATTCGTCAGAATGTTCTACAATATTATTAAAAAATTTTATTAATAATTTGATAAAATAATATCTTTATGGTTAAAATTATATCCACAGAAGATTCAAATACTTGACATTCTTAAAACTTATTCTTAGAATGTTCTCCAATAATATTATTAAAACATTTTATGAATAATATTACTAGGAATATAATAAGATGAAATATTTTTTTAATGGTTAAAAGAATATCTAACAAGAAAATTCCAATCTGAATATTTTTAAAACGTGCTTAATCCACTCTCTAGAATGTCCATAGAACGTTCCAATATATTGTGATGATTATGCTCACCTACTTAATTTAATTTATTAAAATTAACTTTTAATTTTAAAATTTTACAAATTAAGGTAGGGTTCTATCAAAATTTATCTTTAATTTTTTTTTGTTATATTTTTTTTTATAAATAACCAAATAAAATTTATTCTTTCTAACTAATTCCTATCTAACCTATCTAACTTATATATTGCCCTAACAAACTTATCTAATCTTAACTACCTAAACTAACCTTTTCTACCCGCAATGTTCTTTTTATTGTATTTATCTCGCTTGTTTCACCTTATATATTTCTCTCACTTCTATAGAACCAAATCTCTTGTCTAAACTTTATGTCTGTACGGAAATTACAACGACTATGCTTTTATTTTTGTTTCTTTTTATTATTTTATTATCCTTTTTAATTCGTTTCTTCTTTAAAAAATTCCGTAAATCTCCTTCACTTTTTTATATAGGTACTCACACACTGTTGAACTCTTATTTTATCCAGAAAAACTATCAAATTGATGGAAGCTTTTCTATTCTTAATGCTCCTTTTTTAACTTTTACTTTCAACTATTACTTATTTAAATTATATTCTTTTCTCAATATTTATGACTTCTTTTTAAAATTTCAAATTAAATTTTTTTTCTGTCTGACTTTTTCCAAAACTAACTGTGTCAAAAAACTTCTATCCCCTCTTAGCAACCCTACTTCTTCATCACTATAACCTCACACTTCTTATCTATTCTTAAAACTAATACAATATTTGTTTACATTACAGAAATTTTTTTTATTTTTTATTTTTGCACCTAATAATTTAAATTTGACATAAACTTCAACAAATTTTGACATATCTCCCAAATTAATAATTAAACTAAAATAAATTTTGGATTTCACCCTGAAACATACCTTTCTCACAATATATAAAAAGTATGATGTGGTAATATTGTAAGAATATTCCTAGCATATTTATGCACAGATTCTGAGAATCTGAGAATGAGAAGCATTTGATACACATTCTCATAACATTTGATACTTATTCTCAGAAATTATTCAATATGTATTACCTAGAATGTGCTCTCAGAATATTCCAGGGAAGTTAATAGGAATGTGGAAGTCAGTCCACTTTTGGATGTTTATAGAACGTCTCCAGTAATAGCAGGTATAAAGTATGTTGTGGTAAGATTATAAGAATATTCAAACGTTCCAGCAGATAGTCTTCTAGGAGTATTCTAATAATATTTCTTGTGCTATCTGGGGTAATCTCCTAATTTGCTGTGAGAGGTACCAATCCATGAAAAATATTATATTGTTAAGTTCTTTATTTACCTCTGGATTTAGTTGGCAGATAGATTAGGAGCAATATTTATAGCAAAATTTGTTATATTCAGGGAGACATGCTTAGAAAATTCTGCTGTCACTTTCCATTTTTTCTGCAAATAACTTTTTATAAATTAAAAATGAAATAATAAAGTTTCAATATTTTTCATAGTCTACTATTTGCACAAAAATAGTAAGGTAGGTACGTAAATGCAATCACTATTGCATCTAAGTGTATAATGTATTGCCTACCTTCTAACTGAATTTGAGTACTATTTACTATTTTTTTATAGAAGGTGATAGTTACACCTTGTTACTTTTTTTACTAATGAGTTATGGCTAGAAATGATAACATAATATAAAAGGCAGTTCAATTTTTTTGAATAAAAAAGATGATCTTGTTTTATATCATTTAACTACTGTTAGTTTTTTGAGTTATTTGCATTTTAAAATATTCTAAATGAATTTTTGTTTACTTGCTAAAAAATGAATTTTATTTTTTTAAATTACTATTATATTCTAGGGGATTGAGGCTAAATCTTTTCAAACCTCACGTCAGGGGGAGAGGGGTATTCTTGGCAAATATAACCTTCGAATATAACTTAATAATTTTTCTAGCAGAAAACGGTGTAAAATTGTATGAATAATTGATTTCTAAAATAAAAATATGACCAAATCTGACTGACAATAGTGTTCAACAAACAGTGTAGTTCTTCAACACAAAGTACTAGATCAAATTATTAGAGCTGTTTTTTCTTTTTTGTTTTCTCAATAATCCAAACATGTTTACAGTCAAACATTTTTTAAGAATCTTTACGTGAGATCTCAGGATAGGGGGGAGGGATTTTAGAAAGAATCTTGCCCGATATCTCACAGAGGGGGTAGGGGGTCGAAAAATTCTTAAAACTGGCTCTCACGTAATAAATGGACCTTTCCTAACGAAAGCTAAAGAACCAATAAAAAGAATTTCATAACACCAGAAATGCTTCTTTTCTCCATTTAAAAACACCTAAAACGTCGAAAAGGAGATTATTAAAAAATCCTGGTTTTCGGGTTTTTGTTTATCTTGCATAAATTGAGCAAACTTCTAAGGATACAACCAGTAAATCTTGAGGTAGAAAATTTTTGAACAGGAGGATAGTGATGTGGATGGGAGATTCTCTTTCTTTTAAAGATCCTACCTGACACTTCACTAAGTCTACTATAATTTAACTGAGAAATGTTTACCACAAATAATAGATTTTTAAAAAATGCCGACAAAAGCCTATTTGGAAAAACGTAAAAGCAATAACGGTGGCTTGTATGTATCTAAGTTAGGGGTGGCCTATAAGGGCTATTGTATCCCCCTTTACTTCTTGCCATGGGTCTGATGTTCTAGTCGTATTTAGCTTCACTCAGTCCTTCCAGTACTGATTTTCCTTTCTCCATTGCTTTTCTTATTTTTTTTCTAAGATTGCGCTACTGCTGATCCCACAAGAAGGTTTTTGGTCCCAAATATGGAGTTTCGGCTTCTTTTTGTCAGCTTAACTGCTGTTTCGTTGCCTTCTTTTTCCTATGTGTCCTGGGACCAATAAGTTCTTCCGGCCTAGTTTATTTAGCTTGCCTTCAGGCATCCTCAAACCATCTTCGAGCTGATTGTATGTGAGCTCAGCGCTTTGATGGCTGCTTTCTTGATTATCCAACAACAATATCACAATCTCTTGGCTGCGGTAGTTTCTTTCAATATTGAATTCCCGGCGTAACATCTTTCAATGGCGCTGATTTCTGCTTGAAAATGCTTGGTAATGTGACTAAGATTTATGAGTATTTGAAAATTGGTCAAAAACATTTACTATTAATTTTATAAATAACTCATTAATGAAAAAAAATTTTGAAGTTTACATAAGTAACGCCTTCATATTGTATAAAAGTTGTGCTAAGTTCAGCATAAAATTGGTAATTTTCATGCCAAAAAATAAAATATTAGTCAATCATTTGAACTTAGACTGCAGCATTGCATTGATGTTAACGGTGAACACTTTGAACATTTAGTTTAATATTATGGTCAGAATTATACTTTTGGTGACTTGTTTTATTTAGAATAAATTGTTTATTAAAATTTATTATTTTTTAGGATTGTTTGTTACATTCAACGTTTATTCCATTCACATAATAGGTTAATAATTATGGTTTACCATAAATATTAAAAAATAACTCTGTTTTCATAAACTTTGGGTATAGGGAATGCTTAACAAAAGTTAAAGTTACATAATAGGATATTCTATTTATGATATTAAATGTTTCTGACTTTATCAAACATGAAAATGGGATAGATATCTTACAGAACACATCTGAGATCATATTTGATGATCCTGCTATCTTAAACCATGAAAAAACTACAAATGAAATTAAGCAGTGTATGAAAGATATAAAAGTGCTTGGAAGGAAAGATCTCAAAAATCTTTTGACATGGAGAAAAATTCTACATGAAGAATACAAGAAAACCGTTCCACAAGAACTAGAAGAAAAATCCAATTTAAATGAAGAGTCTGATAAAAAGGAGAATGCCTCAGAAACTGAAGTAGAACTTGAAACTATTGATACTCAGATTGCAAATTTACAAGAAGAAGAAATGAGAGAACATAAACGTAAAAAGAAAAAGGTACAAAAGGAACGTAAAAAATTAAATGAAAGATTGAATTTGAAGATGATATTGAAGAATGATGATGGGCCAACCATGGAAGGAGATGATTTGTTTTCACTGAAACAAGTTCCTAATGCTAGTAAAATGAATAAAATTATAGACCAAACACCTGATACAGTAGCAAATTCAGATGATGAGTATGGAGAGGCAAAACATGCACCAAAATATACAAAATATGAAAAAGGACAAGGACATCTGGATAGTTCAGGAACTTATTACAAAGATTCAGATTCAGAACTAGAAATGGAAAGTGATGATGAAGAAATCAAGGAAGGTTTGGGATTTGATGATGAAAGTGAAGATGAACCAACAAAAAAGAAACCTTTGAAACAAAAAATCACAAATAAAGAAGACCATCCCTTAATTACTGATCTAGATTATAGAGACAAAGAAAAGAAGAAAGCTCACAAAGCCGAACTGTGGTTCGAGCGAGACGTTTTTAAAAACTTGATTGATGAAAAAGATGAGGATGCAGATTTGGATAAAATGGTGGAAGATTTTAAAAAGAAAGGGGCAAAAATTGTGGCAGAAGAAAATGAAGAAAAAACATTTGAAGAATGGAGTTAAAAAAGATGTTACTGATAGTGCATATAGTTCAGATGAAGAAAGCGAGTCGGATTCAGATAGTGATTCTGATTATGATGTGGAAAAGGAACTTTCTGTCGATAATTCAAAAAAAGATGGGTTTGAAATTGTTAAAACTACTACTACAGGTAAGAAAAATAAAAAACATAAGCTCTCTTCTGAGGAACTTGCAATGGGAACCATGATGGTAAATAGTAAAAAAGCTGAAAGAGATTTGATTGATGCTGCCTGGAATCGATATACGTTTAATGACGATGGGTTACCCGATTGGTTTGTTCAGGACGAAGATAAACACATGAAAAGGGAAGTTCCAGTTCCAAAAGAACTGGTACAAGAATATAATAAAAAATTGGAAGAAATAAACGTACGTCCAATTAAGAAAGTAATTGAAGCCAAAGCAAGAAAGAAGAGAAGAGCTTTAAAGAAATTGGAAAGAACCATGAAAAAAGTAGAAGCGTTAATCGAAAATACAGATCTATCTGAACAAGAAAAGGCTAAGCAAGTTAAACAATTATATAAAAAGGCAAGACAGGAACCGAAGCAGGAAGTTACTTACGTCGTAGCCAAAAAACATATGACTGGCAAACGGGTAAACAGACCTAAAGGAGTGAAAGGTCGTTATAAAGTAGTGGATCCAAGGATGAAAAAAGATATGAGGACGCAAAAGAACCAAATGAAAACGATGGGTAGGGGTAAAAAGGAGCGAAAGGTGGGAATGGAGTTAAAAGTAAACGAAACAACAATAGGAGTAAAACTAAGGCTAAAGTTTCATAAATTGTTGACAATTATGAATAAGAACTAATTAATATCATTGTGATATCGATCATGTAATATAATATTTTTTTTTTATATTTTTTCTATTTATGATATAAAATACAGGGTGTTCCATTTGAAAGAAGAGAGAAAATGAAAGGTACGAGTTATCGTCCACTCTGTATACAAATGGGAAAATAATTAATATTTAATAGAATACGGCGATATTGTATCATATTACGAAACTCTGTTAGGCAAAATACTTTTTTTTTCTTCAACTTACAATAAGATACAGAGCGTTGATTTACCTACAATTTTCACATAAACGTGTCCATAACTTCTGAAGGACTCTGTACAATCTTATAACCTTATAACAAAAGCTTCAAAAAAATGTGAGCAGTCCGAATTCGGTATAATATACAGGGGTTCCCATTTAAAAAATCATATGTTTGGTTTGTAACGGAGTTATACAAAACTCTGTATAGTTTAAGGTAATTTCAAAATATGGACCCTAAAGGCATCTACTATTTTTGTTAATAACATTTTTTGATATCTCCTAAAAATCTAAAATAACCCATGTACCGAACTTTGTCGTAAGGTTGGTACACCCTGTATAATAGTTTCAAATAAAATGTTTTAAAACAATTTATATTTTTGGAGAAAATAAAAAAAAGATAAAATTATTTTTTGTCCAGAAAATTGTGCGTTTTTACCGCGCTGAGTCTATCAACAGCCTAAGCCTTGTAGGTAAATTTAATGGTTAATAGTGCGGTCCACACACACATACTCATACACATAACCTCAAACCTTACCACTCGAATATGTCGGTAGAATAACATATCGAGTACGTGACGTAACCGGCACTCGTAATCTTGGCGCCAGCAGTGAACTCGTAATATCTATTTTTAAACGTCGTTCACGCCACTACAAAGTTTTGCTAGCGACGTTGCCGGATAAAACTAAAGTATAAGACACAAGGAAATATGTAAATATTCCTCTTTTCGACATAAGGAAGATCCAATTTTGTATAGCACGGTCAGTTTAGAATATTTTTTTAGCAAATGAAAAATAAAACGTTGATAACTTGTAGAATTATATTTGAAATTGTTTGTTACAGACACAGACGGTGTTTTGTTTACAAAATAATGACTTATTTTCTAGTTGTTTGTCTGAAAAAAGTTATCAATGATTCGTTTTTTTATATTTTTTGTACTGATCAGTTTTAAAATTTGGAAAGCTTGTGGAAAAAAGTTGGTTTTTTCAATGCCAGAACGTAACGTGTAATATGTATCGAAATTGACCTATTAGCGGTGATAGAATTTTCGGGATGCCAATTTGAAATTTTTTGGAGTGAAACGCCGATGTCTTGGAGCCAAATAAATATAATCTATTTTGAACTGTAACTAAATACAACTGGAACGTATTTTAATTTTTAAAACATTCGTTAAAGTTAAGAAATTTACAAAAAAGAAATCTGAAATAATCAATAATCTGCACTATGCAAAAATGACTAATGGAGAATTTTGTTTTCAGAACCATACACCTGTCTGACAATTTAATACAACATTGTATAAGTTGCAAATTAACTTACTTGTTATTAATTTAACATAAATTACTATTTAAGTACTTTGTTTTCGCCGTTTAAATTAGTGTTTTTTCACAGTAGTTAGAATTATTCCTAAGCAAGTTACGATGTTAGGACATACGTTCGCGCCAGACACACTGCGCAATCTCTACTTCATCTGAGAGCCTTAATAATTAAATTACTTTATCAATATTACAAAAACCTTAATGAATTCTATATCTTCTACCCTTAATCCACTTTCCTATCTACCTAATAATGATAAGAACTTATAGTTTTTTTCTTATCGTCTATAGTAACAACAGAGCTTTGTAGCACAATTGTAAACAAATCTACATTTGTAAGTAGATGTACAAAATGTTATATTATCATCTGACAAATTTAAGTCTTCCAAGTTGGTATTTTTTCAGCTTGCCTAAAGCCAGCGATTATAATTTCTTTACATAAAGAAGGTGATAGATCAAGCTTCCAATTATTCACTCCTGCAAATCTAATAAATGGTTTGAATCTTAACGAAAAAATGCAGCTTGTAAGGGTTGATGATATGATGTCCTCATGCAAGCCAATAGCGTGTGGGGTTCCTCAGGGTTTGGTGTTGGGCCCTATCTTGTTTTGACTATTTATCAATGATATTGCTAATCTAGACATCAACTTATCATAGAATCGTATGGAATTACTTAACATTCGTCTAATCATGGTGTGATTCTAACCACATGTGCTTAAATGTTTCTATAGCCGAAGTTTTACCATTTACTTCTACAATTTAACTTTTTATGGATAATAATTTTCCGATGGAGGTGGTGGACACTGTGAGATTTTTGGGATTTATCGTAGACAGCTCTCTAAGATGGGACCTACACAGGACATGTCATGGTTTGACGCATTATCAAGAAAATTAGGTTCTTCCTGTTACATGCCTGGATCAGCCACTAGGCTGTACTGTCAGCTTTCAATATAGTATATTTTGACCTCGTCGATATGAACCTCCTTTTTGGAGTACCTACATGTTGTACGACTCAACATCTTAAGGTTACAAAAGAGAGCTGTTCTTTATACACTAAAACTGAGCAGTAGCACTCACTGTAGGGATTTTTTTAAATATAATGTATTAACACTTCCTTATTTATCTTTGGTCTTTGAATCTATTTCTTTAATCAGCAAACATTTACCAGATATTTCAGACAGGCCATTTCACAAATACTCACTTAGGAATGCAGAGCTTTATCTACCAAAACCAAGGTCAGAATTAATCAAAAGCTCCATTCTTAAAACGCAAAAATATTCATAATAATCTACCTTTTGATATCAAGACTATTACATCGTTCACCGCATTGGCCAAAGCCTTAAATTTATTAGGTTTGTTTTGGTTCAAAGTTGGCACATGCGTAGATATAAATGGATTTTTAAGGAGTCCTTTTTTAAATATGCGAACTTGTTTTAATCCTTCTATAATTGGTTTAAATCACCTCTGTGAACAATAAAATACAATGAGAATAATTTTAAAGAAGTTGTATGTAAAACAAAATACAGTTCACCAACTGTATTTATTACTGGAGAACTTTTTGGAGTTACGAACTTCTTTTATCAACATATTTGGGACCCTCTACATAAAGTTTCGTTTTTTGTCCTATTTCTATTTACTGACCTTTTCCAATGTTTTATATTGTGAAGTTTTCTTTTTTTGAATATTTTGTACTAAGTACGTTTTGTATTTGTTTATATGTATTATTATGATTGATACTTTTACAGTGGAAAAAATTGACCTTTACCCTGACGTCACTAACAGCGAAAAGTAGTAAACACAAACTTTATATACCTCACCCTTTTCTACTAGTGGTAGAAATATATCAAGCAATTATGTACTCTTGCCTATCAAGCAATGACATAGACGTTTCAATAATTAAGACCTTCGAATGTTGGAGAGATATATAGCACTAAAAACATTTTATGGTTGTATTCATGAGAAATTATGTTGATCTCTTATGACAACTGTCATTATTTTAAAATATTGAAAATTGTACAAAGCGTTTTATAATTTGCATTCAAATAAATTCTATAAAATCGGTTTGTTCAAAACCTCTTATTTGTTATTATTATTTTACGGTAAGTACAACATTAACTTCAAACAACAGCTATATTTAGTTATTTATAACACAAAAAATACTGACAAGATAAACAAACAATGAAAAAAATTACAGTAACCATTTTAAACTGCGATTTGGTTTGTAGGTATGACGTCAGGGTAAAGCTCAATTTTTCCTACTGTATATGTGTTTTTGTTTTATTATTTAAACAGCTTTGTCTACAAATTTAATAACTCTTTTTTAAAAATAAAGTTTATTAATTATTTTACGTCTTAAAGTCAAAATATTTCCATAGGTAATAAAATAAAAATAATTTAAAATCAAAAGAAACCATATAGTAAAATTTGCACCAAATTCGTCTTTGTAGAGGCTTAAGTTTAAATATAAGTGACCCAAATATGAAGAGTAAGATTAGTATTAGTCGTTAATTCAAATAGTATATTACATAACAAGTGTTTTTCTGTATTTTTGAATAATTTGAATAATTTTCTTGTGAAACTTTTGAAAGTTCAGAATTCTTTTAATTTCAAAGCTCACTGTATACTTTCAAACCCGACTTTATAAATTCAAAACTGTAACAAAACTCTCCCATTTTTGTAACACCTACTTTTTATAACAGTTTTTGAAAAGTTCGATTTTCAGTCATACAAAACTGTTACAAAATGGGGGTTTTTGTAGCAGTAATAGAAAAAAGTTCATTTTTCAATAAAATACTAAAAGAATGTTTTGTTTGTTTATTGGATTTTCTAAAAATTATATAATTCCACAAAGTAAGGATACGTTACAATAAAATTCTTGAATACCATTCCCAATCGAAAATCACCTCAATCTCGATTCGTATTGGTCAATAAGCCCTTTTTCGTAAAAATTGCACTTATTAACTAGACTATTAGTTTATCACCATGCTCAGCATCACGTAAAAATTTGACAACCCGGAGAAAAATACGTTTGTTTATCATATTCAATCGTATACTTTAAAATCATCCAGTATAGACGCAAAGAATGAAAAATACAGCGATCTAAGTACACAGACGCCTCTAGCGTAATAAAATTTCGGATAGCGAAATAGTTGGGCAGATGTTTATACACAGAGGCGCCGGTTTAGACATTTACAACGTGTACAAATACTTAAATTGCGATCAGACAATTAGAACGGTCTAAAGGAGGTAAAAAAATTTCGAGAAAATAAATTGAGACTTTAAGTTAACGTAGGAGAGTTCTAAAAATGAAGTGTAATGAAAGTTAAAAGTGATTTGATCACTTGCCGTAACTTCGCGGTGCCAACGACGAAAATAGCTATTAAATCATAGTTATTAACTTCTATACCGGGGAAAATCTTATCTACAGCGGCAAAATTGCATTAATGAGCCTATGTTTGTTTTAAGACGAATTAAAAAATATTCTACAACAAAAGTTGGAAAAAGTCCATTACTTTCTAAAAAAAATTATTGTACTAACGCTTACTCTGTGGAAGTCCATCTTACTCGGAACAATTAACAATGAAACGTTTAAACAAAACTTCCAGTTGTATTTAAAAAGTTATCATTTTTAATTCAATGCCAGCTGTTTCCACAAAACTATCTGACTATGATAATTATTTAGTATCATCATCGCTACCACTAAACCTCTTACTGACATAATTAATTCACTGGGTTATGTGTAGAGACTGGACTACATTCATGTTTAAAAATAACCATTTATTCCAGTGCGTATTGTTTTGTACGAAAAGAAGTGTGGCGCCTATGGCGCCAAATCAGACGCCACGGATATATATGCTTTGTTTTTTTTATTTCATATGGCGAGAATCATAATTAACTTTTAATTGGAGCTCGCTTGCCATACACCATAGAGGTGTGCGAAATTCAGTATAAAAGTATGTATAATTCAAGCGTCAAGATCTCTTATAAAAATTCTCATTTTCATCAATGGGATGAATATTTTGGAAAAATGACCGTCAACAAATTGCGCGACAAGAAACCGATATGAGAGTGAACAACAATCTGCTGTAATTAAATTGCATTGATATGATTGCTAATGGATGAGTTCTATACAAGGGAACGAACAAAACGAACAAAAAAAGACTGAAAAAGGTTAGTCCCATAAGGAAGCGGTTTTTCCGATACACTTTTGGGTTTTCTTATACATTTTGGGCCCCTTTACCACCCATGTTGTACCCGAAAAGTATGGAAGTCTTTTACAATATTTTTAAGGACTTCTGTTAAGAAATCAGTGTTGCCATTTCCGAATAAATCCCTAAAAAATCACTAAAAACATACTGACGCTTTTTATTGCTTTCAGTCATTATGTTAGGACAAAAAAACCTCAATAATTTCTTTTCATTTGATGTCAAACTGCATAATAGTCTAATTTTTCAGATATTGCAAAAACAAATTGCTAGGGAATTTCATTTTTCCCCAAGGGAATTTTAAACGCCATCAACCTGATCAACCATAACCTATATTCTATATAAAGTCCGAACCAACTAAAACTAACCTGTTTATTTTTGTTGGCTTGTTCCCACAAAGTGCTATCCATTTCAGACACTTATTTAAATCTCTTTTAGGTTTAGGAAAATTGTAAAACTTTACTCTTTTATTTTTAGTAGTCCTTGAGTCACAGAGTACCCTTGCATAAGATTTGAATTTGGCGCCAAAGCTGACAGAAAAGTCCCCAAAAAAATGAATGTCCCTATAAATTTGTTTTTATGCAATATCTTTCAATTCGAACTATTATGCACTATTTTGTTTATTGTACAGGGTATTTCGAAGCGTAAAGCACCTTTGAATAATTGAAAATTATGAAAAAAAGCGTCAGTACTTTTTAGTATTTTTTTAGGGATTTATTCGGCTTAACACTAGCAGCACTGATTTCTTAACAGAAGTCCTCTATTTGGAGAAACTTAAATGTCAGCTGTCAACACATAAACGTATCGTTAAGGTATTAGGGTGGTATTATTCATTATACAACTTCGTTTTTTTAGCTTTGTTTGTGTTTCTGAATACTGATTTTTATTATTCTATTTTTATCTGTTAGTGATTTGTGTTCCTTTGATCTGCTTTTATTATTGCAAATATTAGAAATTTTACAGCCTATCTAGTCTAGTATTATATTTCAGTTGGACATGGATTCTATAGTGCTTTTACCGACAGATGTACTTGGGGCAATGTTACACAAAAATTTACGTTTAGAGGACCGTTCTGTCAATGAGTTACAACGATGGTTGGAGTGCAGGACCCTTAAACAAACTTCCCATTTCTGCATTTACCTCAGCTTCAGTAGATTCATTTTTACAATAGGGTTTTGGATCTACACAATTATGAACAAAATGGTCACTACAATTATTGATTGTGGCAAAATTCAGATTTTGGTTGCATTTGGGGCATCTGCTGGGACATCGTCTGGGTTTGGGAAACGGAATAAACTTAATGGTATTCCGTCTTCGTCCTTTAAGTAAAGTTCTTGTACTACTTTTACAATTTTCGTATGCACAATGCTTCATCGCATTTTGTATTGTATAATCACAACGAAGATGCAAATACAGGGAAGAATAACTCTTCTCGGTGGTATTTGCAATAAAAAAAGCAGATCAGAGAAACACAAATCGATAAAAGTAGAATAATAAAAATCAGTAACTCAGGAATAACAACAAAGCCAAACAAACGATGCAGTATAATGAATAATACCTTAACGATAGGTTTATGTGTTCTGAGTAGGTATAACCTCAAAAATGTCCAACTTTACGATAGAGCTGTCAATTGCAGATGCAACACCAGGGTTGCCAAATCCCGAAATATAAAAGGCAACCATCGTATAATAACATCTACAAAGTATTTTAGGAATGAGAGGTCAAATTAATCATACGGGTGGTATGAATAAAAATGAGCATCTACTCACAATTTTTGAGTAAATACTCCATGTGGTATAAATAATATTCAGAAGTAGATACTCGCCATGAGTAGGTACTCCTATGTATAGTTTGTTGTGAGAATATACTAATTTTTGGTATGAATAAAAATAAGTTTATACTCTTTAGGATGAGAATATACTCCATAAATTTGGAGTCTAATAGTTAGCAGACTTCAGTTTGATCGTGGCAAAGCTATGGCTGAGTTTATGTTTAATTTGCGTTCAAAAAAATATTATAAGCCAAGAAAAATTACGTGTGATCGTGATTATAAATACATTTTTTGAAGAATCAAGTGAGACAAGAGGGGAGCCGTATGTAATTTGGATAAAATGAAAATATTTTTAAGATTATATAGATGATCCAGGGTTTCAAACAGGAGTGGGAGAGGATATTGGAGTTCATCAAAGCACTGTATGTAATATTGTGATGCAATAGTTGCTGACAAATTAATAGAAAAATCTGCAAATTGGATAAAATTTCCCCAGACTCCCGCGGATATAATGGAAGCCAAAGAAAGATGGAAGTAAGTACACTTTTCGGTGCGCCGTAGGTGTAATTGATTGCACCCACATAAAAATAAAAAAACCATCATTTCATGGTGATGAATATATAAATCGGAAAGGATATCATAGCATCAACGTTGAAGCCACTTGCAATTTTGATGAGTGGTTTACAAGCGTAGACGCATCTTGGCCAGGATCTGTCCATGATGCAAGGATATGGAGCAACTCGCAAATAAGTTTAATCGCTAGAAATGCGTTTAAGAGGTCAAATGCATTACTTTTAGGAGACGAAGGTTATGACATAGCACCTTGGTTAATGGTTCCCTTTAGAAATGCAAATATTCCGGCAGAGCGTGCTTATTACAAATTATTTACAAAGGAGCGTGTAAGTATTGGATATATTTATGGAACATTCAATATAATTTAATAAAATAAAATCGTCAAAAGCTATCAAGTTTACTCACTTAATCAATATGTTTAATAACACGTAATACAAAGTAGTTTTATATAAAAATAAGAAATAAATCAATACCCAATGGCACGCCTTGCGCTACAAATCAAACAATAACAAACTATCTTTTGTAGCCCGTTCGAGTATTTAGTTTAATTATAAATTTTATATTTTTTAAAATAGATGGTCCTGTAGTCAACTTTTTCTCCTGATAACAATCAATTGAATTGTCCGGTCTCTATAGCTATGACAAGTAAGAAATTAAATAAGGAGTATCTACTCTTATGTACAATGAGCAGAAACTCATCACATCGAAATATTTTTATTCATATGAAATGGAGTATAAACTCATACTTGATGCTCAAGCTCATAAGAACATACTCGGAGTTTATACTCCGGTTTTATTTATACCACCCGCCAGTACTTTAAACTCTCCTATGTTTAGGTGCAGGCTCGGGTGCAGGATTTTCAGTATTCTTTTGTGATAACTTATTGATGTTCAATATTTATCCGTTTTCTCTTCTATATTTTTCTCTATTCTATTTATTACTTTAACCTGTTTGCTTGTATCTGTCTTTTTATGTTTGTATTCCTTAATTCACTCTACGTCGATCTTCGACGTTAAAATTTATAAATAAATTAAAGTTATACTGGTTATTTCTTCATTTAGATTATTTATTAATGCGTATTTTATAAAGTAGTAAATATTCATTGTTTTTTAATCCTACTGTTGATGTTTTTAATTTCCACTCCTACGTTATTAAAATGGTTAAATTATTTTATATTCACTTGAGAAATTTTTCTTTTTGAATTTATGTGTACCTTTTTTATTTTTGCACAGGATTTTATTTAAAGCTTCTTTTGTAAAATATAATTTCGTATATTTTCAAGATCGCCACAAAAAAAGGGATATTACTCTTATAATAATTATTTTTATTATTAGTAACAATTAATGCAATTTGCCAGTCTTGAGGAAGTTTTTCCTTCCATGCTCTATTATATACGTAAGACAAAACTCCAAAGCTTTACAGCACATTATGCCGATCGGAGCCATGCCGCTTATAAGATTTAAGAATTTATAAAAAAGTATATTCCTCTATTTCTTCTTCTTTTTTTCTCGAAAATTTCCACGACTTCCTAAAGTGTCTGCAATCATTTGTTTAAGTTTTCTTTCTTTTCCATACACTTTATTTTCTTTTTTTATTTATTAAATACCTGTACAATGTCTTTCTTTCTTTCTTTGTATTTGTTCTTTTATATCTGTGTTCTACCAGTCAGTTGGTTTCAACGAATTTTTTTAACTAATTTTAAACAATATTTTAAAATACGAAGAAATTGTTACAATAAAGCGTATTTTATTGTGAATTAAATACTCCAAATAACAGAGAAAGACAAAAATAAACGAATGAAAGTAAAAAAAGTAAGGTTATTTAAATATGTAACCAGTTGATTTCTTAAAAGTATATTTATCAAAAAGTGAGATAACTTTTAAGCTCTTTAAATACGCCAAATAAATAAACGTGTACTTCCAAGATTTCTGTTTGATTTATAATTTTTAACGAGGAATATGCCATCACCTCTATAGAAAGCCAAGCTCGGCTAGATCATAATTTGATTTATAATATTAAATTAATAAACTTATTTTGAAACTTCAGTGACCAACATACCTTTGAAACCTTCAAAATTTTTTAAGTTGACAAAAAAAGTTAACATTGATCATTGAACTATGAGTATACTTACTGTTTAATACAGTTACAAATAAAAATTCGGCTGTTGCAAATTCGAAGTAGATAGTTTCTAATGATTTCTAGACAAAATAAAGCTACGCAAGGCCGTAAGACAAGGGGGCATTATTTCACCCAAATTGTTCACCCTAGGGCTGAAAATGTGTTTAAGAAGTTGAACAGGGAGGGAAAAGGACCAAAAATAGATGAGAAATTTCTGAATCGCCTAAGATTTGCTGACCCCATAAGCGCAGATATCGGAGAACTAAATTCAATGTTGCAAGACCTCAACGAAAACGATAGGCTTAAAAATGAACCTAAGCAAAACAAGTCATGACAAATACCCAAAACATTATAACAATGGACAACACCATCATAGAAAAGGTAGAACAATATACTTAGGTCATATCATCAAGAGCGAGAAGGAAATTAAAAAGAAGAAAAAATTAACGTGGGCGGCATTTGGAAAACTCAGCTTTATCCTGAAAGATAAAAATGTTCCAATGCATTTAAAGCGCAAAGCATACGACAGCTTTATACTGTAAGTAGATTAGATTAGTGACGGAGTGGTTTTTATGTCCCACTGCGACCTTTGCAGATCTATTGTGGTCCTCCCTATATTTAGAGTACGGTATCCAGCTTTATCGTTTTTATTAGACCTATTAGCCTGGACGCCATCCCCTTCGCATAGCTCTCTGCCCTCGGTTTTTCTTCTCCGAAACCTCACCCTTGCTAGGCCTTCGCACTCACAGAGTATGTGCTCCGCAGTTTCGTCTTCTTCCTGACAGAACCTACATAGGCTGTCGTCTGCTAGTCCGATTGTGTGAATATGTTTCATTAGCCTGCAATGTCCTGTCAGCATACCCACCATCATCCTCGTCGTTTCTAGACTTTGAGATAGCAGGTTGCGTGACAGTTTGATCGACGTTCCTTTAAGGAAAAGCTTAGCTTGCCTCATTCCTGAAGTTTCATGCCACCAGCGCAACGCCTGATTGTTTATCCATTGTTGGATGCTCTCCCTAACGAGGCATTTGCCAATTCCACATGAAGGTTCTGTCCCTATCATGACCTCAGTCGCTCCCTGCTTGGCTAAATCATCAGCTTTTTCATTGCCTTTTATTCCTGGCACCCAGACTAGGGTCACTCTGTTATGACTGCCTAGAATGTTGAGGGCCTTGCGACACTCCCACACCAGACTTGACGATGTCCGATATGAGCCTATTGCTTTTAGTGCTTCTTGGCTACGATTCTCTGGCTATTAGCCTTCCGTCTCAATAACTCTTCTGCACAACATTGCACCGTCATTACCTCTGCCTGAAAGACAGTGGCATGTCTTCCAAGATTCAGAGAGATCGTGATCCTCTCTTTTCACCCGTATATTCCGGCTCCTACTCTGTTTTAGAGCCATCAGTGTAGCAGTTGACATTCGCTGCTATAGGCGGCCCAGCTTCCCAGTCCTTTCTCTCTGGAATTACTGCTACGTATTCGTTTTTAAAACTATATTGTGGGGCAATTTGATCCATTGTCATTCCCAGAATTGGATCTGCCTCTGTAAGTAACTACGTACGGACTGGAAACCATGACCATCATTAGGAAAATTGCGGAAAAACTTAGAGTAACCCAAAGGGAACGCACAATGCTAGGAATAAGCTTACGAGAGAAAATAACGCTGAAGAATAGAAGACATTATGGAACGAATAGCGACGCAAAAGTGTAGGACATATAGCAAGTCAGGAATGGAGAGATAGGAACACAGACCAACTTTCTGGAGACCATGCGAAGCAAATTGAAGCATAGGGAGACCAAGGAAAAGATGCACCGATGATTTTGTGCGACAGTGGCCGGGAGACAGTAGCTAGAGATAGGAAGCATGGAACAAATTAGAGAATCTATATCCAACACTGGATCAAGGTTGAAGAAGAAGAAGTTCTTAATTTAGAGCTGGTGTCCTACCCAGACATTTTTCTTGTAAAGTGGATTCTGGTAAAGAAAAACGAAAAATCTTCCATCCAATTTTTATATCGTTTTCGGCAAAGTATTTCCAAAATTGTTCAGTGAACTCGATAAGTTCAATAGATGTATATATGCAATTTTAATAGTTTCAAAATTTGCATTACCTATGGGTCTTTCTAACAAAGAAAGAGAGTTTTTTAGTAGAACATCATTTCTGCTTATACGGAGTTGGACTGTATAATGGCCCATATTAAAAACAAGTGCCAGAAGTATACTGGTGTCCCCAATTAAAGCTGTAATGCTAGCAGTTGTTGAGAACATTCGTCACACTGGTAGTGCATTATCACAACGTAAAGGCTCTTCAGGTCGTCGAAGAACAGTTTGTACCAATGCTAATGAAGGGCGAATGTTTAACCAAATCATCCAATCTCCGCAAAGAAGTCTTGTAAAAACTGAACGTAAACTGAATATAAGAGAAATATCTATACACGTCGAATGTTAAAATCTATTTAATATGAACGCATGCTGAGATTACAGTGTATAAAGATACCGATTTTTAAGAAATCTATGGAAAATCGACAAGAATCGTAAGAAAACGACAGCGAAACGGGGCCAGAGGTAAGAGAAATCAAACAAGCAATGCGAAACGCAAAGAACGGAATAGCTGTAGGTCCAGACAGAAATACCTGCGAAATACTTCTGGATCTGTTTAATGAAGTATAAAAAACCGGAAAAATCCCATAGGAGTGGTTGGTGTCCACCTTTGTAGCTATACCAAAAACAGACTATAGGACAATATCATTAACAAGCCATACCCTCAAAATATTTCTAAAGGTAATTCATGGAAGGCTATATAGAAAGAAAGATCGACAGAAATGGGAAGATGTCCTCTCTCAACGATGTTTAGATATGAACTTAGATGTTTATTCTTGTTTTATCGACTTCGAAAAAGCATTTTACAGGGTCCGACATGAAAAAGTTATAGAAGTATTGAAAAACAAAGATATAGACAGACGAGATTTACGAATCATAAGCAATCTGTGTTGGAATCAAAAGGCCAAAATAAAGACAGAAGAACAAAAAGTCCGATAATATTGATATAAAAAGAGGAGTGCGACAGGGCTGTGTTCTGTCGCCAATTCTGTTTAATGTGTACAGTGAAGCCATTTTTCCAGGAAGCGATAGCGGAAGTGATGGAATCTCAATAAACGGAAGAATAGTAAATAAGGTTCGCGGATGACACCGTTATAATGACAGACAAGCTGGAATCGCTACAAGAATTGGTAAATAGAATTAACGATTATTATATTAGATACGGACTAAAAATAAATAAGAACAAAACTAAATTTATGATTGTCTGAAAAACACAACATAACATAATAACACAACATATTAATGATAGAGCAAACCCAAATAGAAAAAGTAGAGACATACAAATATCTGGGAACCTGGGTTGATTACAAAAATGACCAATACACAGTAATTAAAGTCTGAATTGAAACTGTACGGCAAGCATTTATAAAAATGAAGACAATGCTTACAAACAAAGACCTTCAGTTGCCGCTCAGATTGAGGGCTACATATTTTCTATCTTAATATATGGAATGGAAGCTTGGACACTGAAGAAACAACAGAAGAATATTGAAAATTTAGTGGGTTCAAAGGATTACCAATGCTACGACGATTAAATAAAGCCCTAGAAATTGTGAACAGTAAAAAAAGAAGAAAACTGGAATATTTAGGTCACATAACCAGAGGAAAAAATATGAGATGCTGAGAATTATTATGCAAAGAAGGATCAAAGGAAGAAGAAGTATAGGAAGAAGACGCAACTCCTGGATGAAGAACCTTAGAGAATGGTTTAACTATAGTTCATTATAACTTTTCAGAGCAGCAGCCAACAAATTGACTATAGCCATTATGATACCTACGATAGGAGATGGAACTTTAAGAAGAAGATGGTTTAACCTCAATGGTTACATCAACAGACAAATTGCAGAAAATCCTCTCCACAGTGCTTGAGTAACCATTTGGGTTGTTGTATCTAGTCACAGGATAATTGGTTCTTATTTTGTTGAATGCCGAGAATGAGAAGCCAGTTACAGCTACAGCCAGTGTAAATTTCTTCATGTAATGCACAACAACAATTTGACCAGCCATCAAGTATGCTTAACTCCCTTATCTATATTCATACACGTTTTTTTTCAAAAGCCTAGCTTCTTTTTGCTGCCTCAAGTTCCCCATGTCAAAGACATGCTAATAAATTATTCTAAATAATTTTTTTAAATTAATGTGTTATTAATTTCAAATTATTATCAAGTATTTGTGCTTTTGTTAACTCACACTGTGTCGATTCTTAATTGCGAGTACCCCTACACCTTTTTTATTTTTTTAAATGTTCATGCGCTCCGATCATGATTAATAATGAATCCTTCGACAGTAAATCACCGTATCGTTTAGTGAAAAATTTCAAATATTCACGCGAGTTATTGCGCGAGAAAACAAAACCAGACAGTACAATTCCTAACATTTATTAATATCGACATTTTTATTTTTACATCGTAATAAGTAAATATGAGATCATAAGTTGTGACACACTCTTTCTCTGTCTGTTTACGTACTGTCGAAGTGGACAGGTCCCACTCAAGGTGACCAACACATACATACATAATATACAAGAAGTCCCGATGTGGCCCCCTTCGTATAACTGTCGCTGGTAGCCCGGGGCCGACTAAGGAGTGGTATACATTGCGTCTTCTTATATTCTCGTATTCAGAAATAAATTAAAATTTTAATGAAGTTCGAAAAGCATCTTCGTTCACCATTCGAAACAAATACCGAGCCTGAGTGTGAAAAGTACCGATTCCCTAAAGCTTCTAGATCCAAATAGAATCTGTCGCTACTTGCTTCATCGATTCTATAACTAGTTCCATGATCTGGATCAAATTTTTGCTAAATAAATACTATCTTATCTTGGTTTCTCTGCTTGGATCAATTTTTCAAACATATGTTTTTACTATCGATCTTTCTGATATTTTCCTACTTTTCTTTTCTTACTCTCCGTTACCAGGTAGGGTTTCATCGAGACAATCATCCACATATCTATCCTTGGTAGATATTCCAGAAATTGCAACGTCTGCGGAATTGAAGAACTAGGAACTATTGAACTAGCATCGAAGAAGATTAAAACTTCCCCAACCGTTTTCGATATAAAAGTATACCGAAAATGGTTATTTCCTTTTTACGTGAAAAATACGTAAAAAAATAAAGGGGCCTCGTCTAATAGACAAGACGAATCCCCAAGCTAAGGGCTGAGTCTCAATAGATCGCAGCGTGGAAACTGCCCTACCAGGTACAATACTCTGCCAGGTACGTAAGTCGTCTACACACAATTCCGAGTTTCAACATCGAAATACATTTTTTATCCATATTCGTCTAGTTGAAGATCATGTCGAACACAGCACCAATTGATTTGAACATGGGACGTAAAGACGTTTCACTAATGTTGAGTTTACATGCAGTTCTTACAAGACTTCTTTGAGTGATGCACAACTTGGTTAAAAACACGTCCTTCATTTTCGTTAGTGCATACTGTTTCTCAACGACCTGAAGAATCTTTACGTTGACACAATACACTGCCAGTGCGACGAAATTTTTCAACAACAGCTAACATCACACTTTTACTAGCAGCTGCTTTATTAAATTTTTGTTGATATTTTATTGACACCTGTTCTAAGCTTGGACCATCATTACGACCTTTTCCGTATGAACGAAAATAATGCTCTACCAAAAACACTTTTTCTTCCGTTGTTAGAACCATTTTTAAATCAAATTTAACTGCAGCGTACTATTAATATATCAACTAATGACAATTAAGTCAAATATGACAAATCCATATTACATAAACAACTCCACAGCACTCTCTGTTTCGGTACTGTTTATTTTGGCGGATACCGTACTTATATATAAATATTGGTATTAAAAATTTGGTATTGTAAAATATAGTGAAAGTTAAACATGGTATACTTTGTATTTATTTTGCTTATGCGACCTTTATTTCTTTGTATTGAATACCGCAAAACTATCATCCACATATCTATACGATATCCTTGGAAGATATTCCAGAAATTGCAACGTCTGCGGAATTGAAGGACTAGGAATCATTAAACTTCTTGACGAATTACATCTTTACACAAATAAATGAGGTCCACTTTGATGTTTTACCTCAAACAGTTCTGAAAGAATAATAAAAAACTCTTCGTTTTAACGCAACTTTCACGTTTAATTAAAAATATTAGGTTATAAATGCAATTACAGCTGTTTCGCTGAAAACTAGCATCATCAGATTGACATATTGAAGTTACATTTTGTTTGTTTGTAGCTAGGTACCTGATGTTTATTAGGTAGTTATAAGGCTAGACCAAGTATAGCAGTAATAAGACATAACAATATTAAAGCCTAGATGTTATTAGCCCTAAGGGGTTATCCCGGACGTACTTTCCTCTAAGATCAGTATTACTGTGCAAATTTTTCTTGGTTTTCCTATATTATTACACAGTTATCTTAGAGGGAAGTACAACCAGGATAATCCCTTGGGGCTAATAACATCGGCTTTAATATTGTTATGTCTTATTACTTCCAATGGAAGTAATACTAGGTCTAGCCTTAATACTACCTAATCAACATCAGGTACCTAGTATAAGAAATTTAGTTCTGAAAGAGTTTCAATACTAAGTTCAATACTGTTGCTAAAATATTTTATGTGCTTGATCAGAAATACTATTCAGCAATAGATAGGACAACACTACTAGCTGTAATCTTCCAGACAGGAGTACAGAAAAAGGATTCCTGGAGATGACCAGGAAATAACTCAGACTAGTGACACATCACTGTAAAACTGTTTTTAATTTAAGTGTAATTTCTATGGAAGAAATGAGTAAGACAAATATGAACTTTTAACATACCTCCATTTGTTGTAAGCGAGCCAGGATAGGAATCTCGACAAACGAGGGAAACTTCTTTTGGAGCTCTATCTGTAACAATAACAAAAAAATACAAAATCGTTTTCGTTTAAAATAACTACATACAATTAATTTAATATATGGTAATAATCACAGAACAAAGAGAGGCAGAGTTAAGTAATTATTGAAAAATCGCAATATTGTATGAAGCCACGTAAACCAGCCACAATTTTCTGAAATACGAACCAAAACAATAAAGTTGGGACGACCGGTGGTGGTGAATATGCCCTTCTAATTGGTGAAAACATGCTAAAAACGCTAAAAAAACAAAGTGTGCATTTTGATAGGTTACTTATTAGAAATATTCATTGAATTTAACATTTTTCAAGATCCGGATTTTGGTTCTTGACATTCTTTACGATTGGTTACGATGCCTAGGGTACGGAGACCTGTATGATAGGGGTCGTATATGTGGGACTTCGGGAAGCTGGATTTTCTTTTCGGGACATGGCAGTTAGAGTGCAAAGAAGTGTAGACACCTTGGTTAAGTATTGTCAGGCATGGCTTCGAGAAGAAGCAAGGGGCTCTGGACGTCCTCGTAGAACAACAGACCGTGAAGATCGCCGCCTAAGATTATTGGCCTTAGGGGACCGTTTCTCCACTACCAGGTCCATTGCAAATGAATGGTTTGCAGAACACGGAAGACCTATTGGCATGCGAAGTGTTTACCAACGAATAAGACGTTTTGGCCTGTTTTCATACCGACCACACTGGGTCCTCCCTTTAACTCCAGAACACCGACGTAATCGCCTTGAGTGGTACAGAGAACAACATCAGTAACAGTATTGTCTTTAGTGACGAGTCTCGATTTTGTTTAGGCATGCACGATGGTCGAGCAAGGGTTAGAAGTCGACGTGGTAAAAGGAGAAATCCACGGTTTTTTGTTGAAAGGCATGTTCATCAAACTGTTATGGTTTGGGGTGCTATAGCTTATGGTTCGAGATCACCTTTAATCTTCATCAGAGGTAACATGAACGCGCAGCGTTGTATCCAAGAAGTTTTAGAACCCTAACGTTTACCCCATCTTGTCACCCTGGAAAATCCAACTTTCCAACAAAGATAATGCCCGACCACATGTCGCAAGAGTCACAATAGATTTCTTTCAACATAATGATGTTACTTTGTTACCTTGGCCACCAAGATCTCCCGACTTATACCCAATTGAGCACGTGTGGGATCTGATGGGTAGGAGATTGCTCAATTTGCAACGTCCTCCTCAGACTCTAGAAGAATTTCGAGAGGAGTTGGTGGTTGCCTGGAATGAGATACCACAGGAGGATAGTGACTACCTGATCAGAAGCATGCCTAGGCGCGTTGGAGAATGCGTAACACATCGGGGTGCATCCACACATTATTAAAGGTAAAAGGGCTTTAAAGTAACGCAATAATTTTGAAATGTTTATCATTTACTTATTATGCTTCAGTAAGTACCTACTTATAAAAAATTTTATAAAAATAAAATCATTTAAACTGGGTGAACGGATTTTTCTGTCACTTAGTATATCTATTTCTATATTTTGTAAATTTTAAAACAATTTATCGATAACGGACAGAAGAATAAATCAGAGAACTAGGACGGCATTTTTTATCGCAAGAAGCCGCCATGTTTGCATCAGAATCTAAAGTAAATAATGTTATGGTTATTTTTTATGCTCTATAGTCGTAAATAACAGTGGTGCTCTTTTTAAAACACCGCCTATAAACAGTAACTTTACAAAATTGTAAAAGTCAATGACACCGCCACTAAAAAAAAATTAAGCAAATAAATAATAAACCAGTTGAAATAACAAACCAAATTTCACACCCATTTCGAGTTTTACTTCAAACATATTTGTCGATTGCATAAAATTCTTCCTCTTAGGTACGTGAATGAAATGAACGAAGCGTTTTTCTTCTTTCAACTACCCACGACACCGAAATATACTTGGGCGGCGTTTGACAGTCGAAATAGGAGTGGTTCGTTACCAAAAAAATAAAAGCTAATTCTGGTGTCTTGTTATTTCTAACTTACTACAGGTGGACGATAAAAAATAATCATTTGCAGATCTATTTGTAAGTAAAATTTTTTATAAAAGAACTCGCAAAACACAAATAATTCGGGAATTACTTACTAGAAACTTTGATTAGGGGTGTTGTCGATGTTTAAGGAGATACAGAGTTATGCGATTCTTTATGGTTTTTACATAAATGTTTTTGCCTTGACAACCCTGGCAGCTTTTTTAGAAGACTATCAACGTTTCTTTTAGCCCATTGTATACGAGGTGATATTAAATATGAACCGCCTGTGGTTCTTCATTTTGTTTTATGAGATATCTATTTGAACCATAATATACATTGCTCAACAATAATATACTATTATCACTCTATTTGGGGTGTTATAGTCTTTCCAATATTGATTGCTAAAATCCATTTAAAAGTGTCATACAGAGTGAGTTAGTTTACTAGGCTTCAAAGTAAAAAGAATGGCATGAAAACAACATATTTGTCCTGTTAAACATCCACTCTGTATCGTCGGAACCCAGCTCTCTCTAGACTGGTAGTTGTACAGCGCGAAAAAAAAGTGGGGAACGCCCGCGACTTGTTGACGGCTTTTAATGGTCCGCTGTATTCTGTTGCGTGCAGGGGTCTCGGGTTGGTTTTTTGCGCCAGTTTTTATGTAACTCATAAAGTCGGTGTCTAGTGCGGTGGCGGAGAGTCCAGATTTTTATTTGGGGCAGATAAGTATTAACTTTCGATATACCTTTGGGTATTTCATTTTTAATGATTGGTTTACGTATTGTAATTTTTCCCCATATTAATTGTTAACCTTAAATTAGTTACATATATTATGGCAGCGTTTTGTAGACCTTTTGAATCATAAAATGGAAATCCAGATCAAAATTTAAATTTAGAAGATGTGATATCACCAAAAAGTGAGGTTAGTAGCGAATTTTGCAATAAATATTTACACATTCAGTGTCAGAGGGTTATTTTAAAAATGAAGATAATAAAAAATCAGATGCGGTTATAATAAAGCGAATTAATACGTTAACTAAAATTTCTTTTTACACTATTTCTCGAGTTATTAAGCGCGGTGACGTTATAGATTATTCGCAGGTGCAGAAAAACCAAAAAAACAAAATTTGTAAAAGTTGACGATGCTACAAAAGATGTTATAAAGCGAACGGTTTATAATTTCAAGAAAATGTTGTACCGACTTTAGAAATCGTTCAAGAGAAATTACGAGATTATCCTGATTATAATTATAAAAGCTTAGAAACTTTACGCGGTATACTATTAGAATGCGCTTTTAATTATAAGAAATTAGATAAACAAATGGTTATAATGGAATCGTGGCGTATTGTTGTACTCCGTGAAGAATATTTAGATAAAATAAGGAAGTATCGTGAATTAAAAAGGTATAGCATACCCAGATGAGACTTGGTTTGATACACATGATACTGTTCAGTATGGCTGGGTAAATCCGTCTCAAAAGTGCAGTTTCTTCAAAGAAGGCAGATATTTTAGAATAAAAGCACTTAATTTAAAAAACGATTATGTGATCGACAATATTTCATATTTGTAATACACACGGACATACACGCCTATGGAGACAATGTTTCGACAAAGGAAAACTTTCCGCTTTTGTAGCAACTTATTTTAGTTATATCTCGAGTTATTCTATAATATTGAAGTCGAAATACTGTTTTTTGACGCAAAAATTACAGCCGAAAAAATTCAAAATGACAGTTGGGTACCATTTTAAATCTTTTTTTCTTATGGCCAATTTAATTTTAATCCCCGGGCATATCGATACGTTTAAGAATTAATTCTAAAAGTACAAAATGTGTCAGTTAATTGTTGCTTTAGTTTCTTGGCTCTGACATTTATTTTTCAAACTTAAACTTGGTAAAAGTGACAATCAAGTCGATTCTATTTGTCTTGTTATCGAACAATATGGTAGTTTAAATTCGTATTCCGTATTTTGATTCATAACAATATTGTTATTACAATGCTAAAAATTTCTAATTTTATAGCTGACAACACTGCAATCATTACTGTTTTGTGTCATTTTTTGATCAAAAAGTAGAATGTGAGGTTAGTGTTTGCGCGATAACCTACAAAATGAGTAGAAACATTCAAATAAAAAATAAAAAAAAACTACTAAAAAACAAATGTTATTAGTAAAGACAAAAATGCAGTTTTAACTACATGCAAAATGCACGCACAAAATCATACAGGGGTATAACAAATCATTTTGTTAGAATTTTTTTATTTTATCTATAGTGCCAAAATGCAAAACACAAAAGCAGAATTATATACCCAGAGATCAAATGAAATAGCTAGTTCATTTAAAGAATTGGCTAGTACAATTTTCTCTTATCATTATGACTTAATGATATTTTAAAAAGAGAAAAATAATTGTATTTATAATTGTGACAAATATCTATATAGTTAAGGATAATAAAAAACTCTTCGTTTTAACAAAACTTCCAATATTTATTTCAAAATTGCTTTTTTAAAAGCTCAATGACAGCTGTTTCGCTATGAAGCATCGTCTGACGATGCTTCATAGCGAAACAGCTGTCATTGAGCTTTTAAAAAAGCAATTTTGAAATAAATATTGGAAGTTTAGTTAAAACGAAGAGTTTTTTATTATCCTTAATAAGATGGACTTCCAAAAAGTAAGGGTTAGTACAATCAATTTAATCTATATAGTTAATAATCAGGTTCATTATCTAAATCTAAAGCTTCCTAATGACATTTACTGCAAATCTTATGTAAAACTGAACACGAAGTAGTAATGTAACCTGCAGTAGCAAGTTTGTAATGCAAAATTTGTAAATGAAAAGGACTGATGTCTTGTCAAGTCAAGACATGCTCTTTTGTTTAATCGTAAAAGCGTTGTAAATCAATATTCAAATAGTTCTATGGGGTTGCTGGTGTCCCTTATATGTCTAAACTATAATCTTAAAACTTTTCTAAAAATAAAATACATTTAAAAAAAACTAAATACCTATTTTGCTATATTTTCATAGGCATATATAAAATCGATTTAAAAAAATAATGAAAACGTCATTTTTACAATTTTGTCACCTTGTTATTGTTATAACAAGTATAAAAAGTGTCTTGTTGAGATAGAGCTTTGTAGCAAGATCTATTAATAAATGACAGATCATAACGACTAGAATACCGTTTTAGGCAAAACTTGCTATGAAAGCAATATCTTTTTAACTCGCTTTTTAATAACCATGTTGTTGTTGCAAACAGAATCGACCTGAATGACTCGTCCTTTAAACGAAATAACTGAATTATAATCTTTGCAATGCTGGGTCTCCCGGAATTTGGTGCTCCTTTTATTGTCCCTATTTGTTGAAATTTTTATATTAGGTTTAGAAAAAATACTCTGGATAAAATGCTGTGACCTATCTCAAGCAAAGGAGAAAGTGACGTTTTTAAATGGTGTATTTAATCTATTATTGGGACGATGCAATGTTATGGTATATTAAATTATCAAGATAATGATAAATTACTACAGAAATCAAATCAAATTCAGATATCGCGTACGGAGAATTTCATTTATCTATCATGACTTTGTGTAAAAATATTATTATTATTATATCGTTCACCTTTTCTTTTGACAAACAAGAATGAATTACGATTCAAGAAGAACTTTTCGTAGTACCCCTGTATACGTATAATTTAATAAGTGTACGTCGGTAACGGTACTGAAGCGAGATGGTTCGTTTGTTACGGAAATGATGTTCTTCAGTTTCCGTTAATGATTTTACATTTTTAGCCGAGGCTTTTATAGCTCTTGAAGAGTTGTAGAGCAATGCAATGAACGCTGTATACCATGCCACAATAAAATCGTGATAATTAAACAAAAAACTTGGTTAAGTAAACATATCAAAAAATAATTCAATGGTTTGCAAATGAGTTAAGTTAGTTTTGTTTTGTGTCAGAAGGTATAGTGCTGAATTTCTGTTTCCCTTTCAATTAAATCTTCAAACTTTAAATTATAAAATAATTTTCTTTGGCAGTTATAGATTTTTAAATATTTAAGAGTAGTATTTCAACCCCTTATCCCGCCCGTAGGCAAATTTTCGTTTGACAGTATATTCTTAGTGTTCTAATAAATTATTATCCAAAATTTTAACCTAGCTTTTCATTTTCTTTGGCAGTTACGGATTTAAGGGTAGTATTTCAACCCCTATTTCCCTCTGTTAAACATTTTTTTTAAAGGTATTATACTCTTCTTTTAATAAATTACGAAATATTTTAATTGATTCATTTATTGAAATATTGCCTTTTTATGCAAACCACAGATTTTTTAAAATCATAATTACGTATTTGATCATCAAATAAAGATTTGTAATTAAAATTACATTTAACTTGTGCGCCACTGAAAGTTAAAATCCAGCAGCTCCCAACATTTTTTGCAAATAAAATTCGCTGCTAACTTCACACCGGTAATGAAACAGAGGTTAGAAATAAAAACATTGCCGTCCTAAAACAGTCAATTTAAAAAGGGAATTCCAATGCTTAACTAACTCAATATCTACTCTGACATTTAAGGTTTTGCTTTATTTAAATAGGGGTTAACTGTCCCACCGTCCCATAAGGGTTTACCTTATGGGACGGTGTTCAATAATGTGCATATTTTATTATCTGAAAAATAGGATTAATGCAATTTATTCAATGAAAATCGCTTCTAATAACATTAATTATAATATTACAATACTTTGCACTACTCAATCAACATCAGCTTATAAAACAAAATGTAACTTCAATATGTTAATCTGACGATAATCAAATATAGTCATTGCACTTAAAGTTAATTTTGTAAATAAACCGTAGTTTTATTAAACAGTTCTTTACTTAATGTTCTTAAAAAGATAGTCTTCCACAGAGTAAAGGTTAGTAAAATAAATGTCATTAACAGTGACAATTAGAAGTTTTAAAAGACCATTTTGTTTTAAAATATAATCAACAGGTGAAATAATATTCGGGTCTTGAACACCTGCTAATTTTTTTATGAAATGACACAGCCGTAATATAATTTTTTTGTTTGGTACAATGGCACCTTTCTCGTTATTACTTAATCGCCTTTAAATAGACAAAATTTATGGTAATTTATGACCAAATTATAAATTCACAAAACATATATACACCAATGGTACCACACCTTGATATTAACATTAACAAAAAGGACGGTATCGTCTTAAATGGCTGTTTTGGGCCAATCTAAAAAAAAGAATAGTTTTTTTATCTAAAAAACTTAAAAATCTAAGAGGAAAGAACAAAGATTTGCTTTTAAATTCAAGTTAATTTCTATTATTTAAAAACCTACTTTATATTATGATATTTAACGTGTAGGTGAATTATTTAAAAAACCTATTTAAAGCAAGAAATAACTCTTCGACTGACAAAAAACTTACATAAAATAGACTACTAATTATTTTAATACTACTATGTGAAGGCCCAAATATTTAGTAATATTTAACTGAAAAATGTAAGAATATGATAAAATGGTTGACATTTATTAAAATTTAAATTGATGAAATAAATTTTTAACATGGCAACTGCGCATGTTTGGGTACGTCACATCACAGATACAGAAAATTCTATGGTTATATGGTTATGCAAGCAAGTAGATAGTTAGGCAACACATTTTGCAATAGAGAAATAAATCTATCAAAATTTACCTTACGTATAAAAAGGGCATACAAGACATCAAAATGATTTAATGTGTATGTAATATACAGGGTGTCCCGAAAATAATGGACATAAATTTTATCACTTTTGGGGTCAAAAATATGTTGATTGAACCCCACTTACCTATATACAATAGTGCACACAAAAAAAGTTACAGGGTGCTAAAGTTAAAAATTAAAATAATTTTTTTAACATTACTCTAAAACGTTAATGTATGAAAATTTATAGGAAATACTAGTAGAGAATACCCAATAAATTGGAAACAGTTCAATTATTTTGATTTATTATGGATTTTCAGAGGGGATCAACACTCCTTTCACCCCTCAACATTTTTTAGGGCTATAATTTAACAAAATATGGACCGCCACTGGAATCAAACGTCTGTATCTCTCTATGTAATTTAATGCAACTGTTTCCAATTTATTGGGTATTCTCTACTAGTATTTCCTATTAATTTTCATACATTAACGTTAAACCGTTTTAGTGTAATGTTAAAAAGAATTATTTAAATTTTTAACTTTAGCACCCTGTGTCTGCACTATTGTATATAGGTAAGTGGGGTCCAATCAACACATTTTTGACCCCAGAATCTGTGGTATAATTTATGACCATTTTTTTCGGGACACCCTGTATATTTATTATAAAAAAAGTTTTCTTTGTTGTAATATTTGGCTTACCCTAAGATATTTTGCCCTCAAAAGTGGTATATTTTTGCCATGATTTTGGGCTGACAACTATAAAAAAGTCATTTTTAATCGCAGAACTGAAGCATAAACAATCAATTAGAATTACATATTACTATATTAAGAGTTGCCTAGCATAACGATGTAAAAAATAACTTTACCAAATGTTTTTGATAATAATACGCTTATTTTATATTTTTTGCGAATCAAATGTTGAAAATAGTTTCGCAGGCGATCTGGGCGAGTCCGGTACTGCGCACTTACATGAATGTCGCTTCAAATAATGAAATGAAAGCAAGCAAACAACCTAAAGGTTACCCCAGTTCATTTTCTCGCAGATATTATATTGAAATAAATCCGATGAAAGCATTTAAATCATTAATACCTAGGTACACATTAATTATTTTGTTTTAAAAACAATATTTTAGGTCTATATAAAGCTTTTAATTTGAATGCTCTATGCAGTCAAAAACACAATAAATAGGTAAATAAATTTTTAAGTCTGAACGCCCATCTTTAAGTTGTAGGCTAATACTCCGCCCAATTTAAAGAACTGTATTAAACTATTAAAAAAACATGATTTTTCTATATCTTTTAGTAATAAAAATAATACCAATATTTTTTTATGTTCTTAATGTTAATAAATATTTAATATTTTTCAAAAAAACATTCAACGTATTTTTTTTAATCGTGTAATTTCGTAGAGTTACTAAATAAAACATAATCTTGTTCGAGTTAAACCAAAGGTTTTTTTTATAATGAGTGGTTTAAAAATAGCTATGACATCCAAACATCAACAAAAACCTACAATTTGTACGATAGTACGGTGGCAGAAGTAACATAACACCAATATTCTCTATAATATTTTTTTTTTATGTAATAATGTTTATACTTTGTTAAATGTTTGTTTTGACAAGGTAAAATATATTTATTAGGGTGTCCGTTATTTACCGATTTGATTTTTGAGTTTGCAGCGCCCCTAAAATTTTTAGTGTATGATCCAAAAAAATATATCGAACCTATAAGCCCTTAATATTGATAATAAACCGTGCCACAAAGGCGATTGATTTTCCATTTAAATAACATGGGGTTTTTGTAATTTTTGAAATCAATTTTGTTGTTCCTCAGTCAGCTCATACGAAGCTGCAGCAATCAATTATTTTTGTAGTAAATTTAATGCTCTAGAAAAAAGTCTTGGTGATTTTTTTGATAAATTCACTTGCTTAAAAGTTATTCAAGCTCAAACTTGAACTAAAAATAACTTATTAATTTTCTTTGTATTTTGACCGAAAAACTATCTCGTTTTGACTGAATAACTAGAATTAGTGGTAAATATCCTTCTAACCAATTAATTACCAGACGATATAAGTTAAGCTTAAAATATTACAATTTATTGGTAAACATGTGACAAATTTAATGAAATTTTCAATTCATTCATGAACAAAATTTATTTTATCAAACATTTAGAATAATAAAAAACTCTTCGTTTTAACAAAACTTCCACTATTTATTTAAAAAACTGCTTTTTTAAAACTCAATGACAGCCGTTTCGCTAGACAACTAGCATCGTCAGATTGACATATTGAAGTTACTATTTGTTTGTTTGTAGCTAGGTACCTGATGTTTATTAGGTAGTTATAAGGCTAGACCAAGTATGGAAGTAATAAGACATAATAATATTAAAGCCTAATAACATGTAGGCTTGATGTCAAAGCCGCCACCATTTGTTGCCTTACTTCAGAGGAAATACTTTCATCGAAGTTGCTGTTTCAGGACTTAAATACCATAAATGGTTTCTGAACTTTGTCAAAACTGCTGCGGATTTATTTTTAGTTCAACTTTGAGAGAGATAATTACTTTTTTGTAGAGCATTAAATTTACTACAAAAATAATTGATTGCAGCTTTGTATGAGCTGGCTGAGGAACAACAAAATTGATTGCAAAAATTACAAAAACCCTTTAGGCCCTTAGGTGCAAAACGATGTAATAATTCTTAAATTTTATCAATTAGTTAAATGAAATCATTAACATTTTATTAATCCGAAACTAGTAGCTGTTTTCAACTTTACATATGTCTTACACATAATAAAACTTTGTGACATGGAAACTGTATATCCAGCATTTATCCATGTTTCGTCTAAGTAGAAGATTTTCAAATTTTGTTTTCTGGCATGTCGAATGCTTCTTAAATAGTTTCTTCTCCAAAAAACTATTTCCGGTTTATCTATCAAGAGAGATTTTCTATTATGTTTTGTATATCTAAAACCCACATCTTTCAAAAGTTTGCATAATGTCATTCTGGAGAATTTTGTATAGTCCGTATCTTCTTGCACTGCTGTCATAATTTTGTCAAGTGTTGGAATTTCCTTTCGTAAGTAAAATCCATGGACTTTACCCCTTAGTCTTTGTTTTAATGATTCATCGATCTCAATTGGTTTTCGGCCTGAAGGAGTTTTAGGGGGTTGAAGAGTTCCATTCTTGCTTTCTTTTAGTAATCTATAAATTGTTGATTTAGCAACACACAAAATAGCTGCCGTTAATTCCACAATATCAACACTTGCACTTGGATCTTTGTTTGTCAATGATATATAACAATTCAATATCAGAGTTTTTTCATTTAAACATAATGAACCTGTTTTTGGTCGTTTAGATGGTCCTTGGCTTATCGACATTGTTTGGTACTTGCACAATTAACATTCAACAAATGTTTTAAATATATTCCAACTGTTTACAATATTATGAAAACCATACAACTTCATACAACTTTACTCAAAGAACTAATACTAAGTACTGATTTAATGTACCTACTTTATTTTAAAATAATATTCCCGATAATAATTCTAAGAAAACTGGGTTGTTTGGAAAATCCCTCTCAATATTCGAATAATCTGTAAATAGGTGTAATCGTATTAAGCCGATTACAGTAGGCCACTTGTCATTTAAAATTTCTGACAAAAATTTCCCAAACACTACATGTAGGAGTAATACAAATAAAAAATATTCATTTTGCTTCTTTGAATTTAATAAAAATTGTAACGATATCTTGCTATCTTAACTTTAATTAATTTTTTAAAAATATACTTCTTTGTAATTTATTTGTGACAATATTCAAAGTTTGAATTAATCTTCTTACAAAAAGAAAAAAATATATAAAATAATTATTGTTACAGATTGGTTTGTTTTGTATTATGAATAAACTGTGTTGCCTTTCTTTATCAAACTTACTAAAATTTATGTACCTCTATCACTTTTTTTTATTAAAATTAGTACATCCCGTTACCGCTGACCTAAATCGTATATTTTTTAGCATAGCTGCAACTCATTTGTTCAATACAAAATGTACCTTACGGTATACCCTCTTAAAATATATTTTGGTACGTCTATGAAATCTACTTAAATGAATGATTTATTACTCCTTATTCTTTCTATATAGACTATATGGATGATTTACTTCATTTATTTTATTAATCGTCTATTTGACATTTTTTTTCAAAAATACTTAAATTTCTCTAAAACTGTAAATTTTAGGTAGGTACCTAGTACCTTACATAAAGTGGCCCCTAAATTTAATCGTTTAACCAAAAAAAGGAAAAAAAAGTAGTGTTCCATTTAAAATAGTGAAGTTGGTGTCAATTTCCGGTATAACCGGAAGTAATATAAATTTGAGAATATTTTAGTTGAATTCAGAACTATCGAAAACCCCTGTATACCAAATTTCATCCATGTTTTATTATCCATTCCCCATAAACTTCTAGGTGAAGGTCGATATGGGGTATTTTCCGGTTATTTATTTTTTTATTTTGTTTTTGTAATTATAGGTATTTATAATTTAAGTTTAGAAATGTTAAACCAAACTCTTGCTGTAACTTTTATGTTTCAGAAGCAATAAAGATTATTATTATTAAAAGACTTATGCACTTACTCAGCTTTCACTGGTAATATTTACCTCTCCCGAGCGTAAACGCAAAAGGGATTAGGCTCAAAATTTACATACTCAAAAATTTCCGAACAGTGTGACATGTGTTTAAAATTGCCGCTTTTTACAAATCAATAAAAGTGTTTTTATGAATGTCGAGTTTTTTAAGACTTTTGGGGTCCAGTTGATGATACGATGATCGGTACCACCTCCACTTTTTCTGCATGCCACATCTGTTATTATTATTATTATTAGCTGCTTAAAATCAACTCAAAAATTATTTTTATATTTTGCACTTATAAAAATCTTCATTATAAAACGCATTTGCGTATCGTAATGTAACTTTTACGCACGCAAATTTTTGTTTTAAATGGTTGGCGACATGAGTGAAGTATCTAAAGGCAAGACTATTGACAATGACATTTGTGGCTAATAGCAATTTATTTATTTTATATTGTTCTTTAAGAAAGTATCTGTGAATATGAATATAATATTTTACTTATATAATATATTATTATTGGTATATTATTAATTTTAAAATATTTTAAAACATTAACATTTGATAATTTAAATGTCACAACTGTCAAATTTTATAAATTACACAGTGCTGCCGACATACTTCTTAAAATAAAAATTTTCGTAATCACATAAAAATAAAAACTTAATTTAAAATATTATAAACAACTTATTTCATATGGCTGTTGTGACACTCGTTCTTTAAAACTTGAACTCGTGTCATAACAGAATTCCATATGAAATGCGTTGTTTAATATACTATTATAGCACCCTGATGGATGTTATGCTAAATTTCTTGAATTGCATGCCGGAGGACTTTTGTTATCTCGTTGAAAAATAAGTTGAATTAATCGGGAGTGTAAAATGCTGCAGTAAACCCCTTTCAAAATTATTGGAACTCAAATGTGTGTCAATAAATACTAAAGAAAAAAAATAAAAAATAAGATTTTAGTCGATTTAATACAAAAATAGATATTAAGTTATTCATAATTTATTTATTGCTTAAAAATAAGTGCATGTTATTGGATTCTGTATTTTACTTTCGGCGTAAGACATCCTGTATTTATTCGAGTTCTTTAAAGGAATTCGCTCTTGGTCGTCGGTTAAGATGCCTTTTATCATCTTGGGTCTTTTTAAATTACCGGAAAGTGTAGGTCTGTATATCAGAACCATCATTTACTCGAGGGAGACAGAGACAGACCGAGAGGAAATAGATAGGTTTAGCGTTTAGGGAATTTGTGGTTATTATTAATCTGACGGACTGAAACTAAAGAATTTATTTAAAAAATGCTATTTTTATACTTTTGCGAATTTTGTCTAGATGCAACTATGATGACTAGGAAACGCTTATTATGGATTTCGGTGAATTTGGCTCATCTAAGAAAATGTTTCTAATGAAAAATGTATTAACAGAAACATTTTTATAGCTTACTCGGTATATACAGGATGTTTAATAATTAGGTTTCAGTCAACAAGGAAATAACTGCAACTTCTATAACGACAAAGGCGCTACAAGGTATCAATTATTCAACAAACTCTTTAAAACTATTGCTCTTACTAAGAACTTTTCAATGAAACTTTTTAAAACAATGACAACTGTTTCGTCAAAACTAGGATTGTCACATTGACATGTTGAAGTTACATTTTATTTTTTCAATATAGCTACCGGATGTTGATTAAGATGGACTTCTACAGAGTAAGGGTTATTACAATAAATTCCTATTGCTCTTGCTAATAAATGGAGGAGGAAATGGAGAAAGAAAAATCCAAGTACTGGAATCAGCTGGAAGGACTGAGGCAATCTAAGATACTACTGGGGAACTATAACCAGAAGAGATCTCTTAGCTGCCTCAACCTTAGTGAAAAAAGGCTCCGAATTCTAACGGGAATATTAACTGGGCATTGCCGGTTAAGAAGCCACATGAAGCAGATGAAGCAAAGTGCAGATTCTGTGAGGAAGAGGATGAATGCAGAATTCTAGGGCCAGATACCTAGGAGCACATGAAATATAAGGGGGGGATTTACCTGATATGAAGCCCGACGATGTCCTAAACTTCCTCCGGAAAATGGGACTCAAAGAGCTGCTATAGGTCTGAGAAAATATCAGAACATGGCAAGTAAGGGGGGACACAATAGATCCTATGGGTCGCAGTGTGATTATTACCCCTGACTCATACATACATACATACATGCTAATAAATACCGTTAATCAGGCATGTGAACATTGTACCAGTTTGTACTTGTATTATACTACTAAGTACTGAAATATTAAACAGGGTGTACCAATCTTACGACAAAGTTCGGTATATGGGTTGTCCTAGAAGATATCAAAAAATGTTATAAACAAAAATTGTAGATGTCTTTAGGGTCCATATTTTTAAATCACATTAAACTATACAGTGTTGTATAACCCCGTTACCCACCAAACATATGATTTTTTACATGGGTATCTTATTGTACGTTGAAGAAAAAAATAGTAATTTACGTAACAAGTCCGGAAAATACAGTTTTTTTGGACGAGTGGACAAAATTCTAGGACGAGCGTAGTGGAAATCTGCGACAAACAAAATTTCGAACATTTTAATTTCTAATTCTTACTTATATTCATATTTATATTAAAATTCGAGCAATTGGTAATATTGAAGGGATTCAATTTGTTGGAAATGTTTGGTATATTTAAATCCCTTATGTTGAAGTTAGAACAAGAAGGTACAGGTTCAGTTTGACACTGATTGTTTTCATCTGATGATTTTTGAGTGGTCCAAAATTTTTTATTGTCGCCCAAAATTAGCACATAATTCTGGCATATTTTTTTTTTCATTGTGGCAGTGCTAGGCTTCACCCACCCGTAAACTTCCCAATATGATATCGTATTAATTTCTTACGCCATCAAACTATTGCAACTGAAATAAAGATAGCCAGACAACAGATTTAAAAAAAAATTATGTTTGTTTTGACAAATTTATCATAAATTAATTTAAAATAAAAATAAACCTTGTTTAAGTACATCTTACTAATTGTTTCAACTTTTTAGCTTTTATTATTGTAGAAATGACAATGGCAGATATCAAGTCATTTTTATAATAGTGTATCTGGAGGAGGGGCACTGAAATGGGATACAGTTCATATCTGATACTTTATAGATTAAAAAATAAATAATCTAAAAACAACGTACACATCTGTAATCTTAACAAAATCAATCATTAATGAAGATATTTACAAATTGTAAGCATTTGATTGCAGTTTTATTTAATTAATATATTAGGGCACTAATCAGAACAAGTTCCAAGAGTTGTAATAAGCATTTTACAAATTAATAACTTTATGTATGTAAATGAACAATGCTAACAGTTTAACAGTGGAAGACTTCCAAAATTTATCTTCTAATTTGTTTATTAAAAAATTAAGAAAAGTATATAATAATAATATGTATACTTCTTACCAAACCCTTCAGTTCGTCATAGTTTGTGACGTCATATACTATTTTGGGAATGTTGAGTATTATTGCATGCCATTCTATGCAAATCTGACAGTTGCCTGGATCGTATTCAGCTAATTATGAAACTAACTTTTATTGCACCTTGGATTTAAAAAACAAAACATTAGTATTTATGAGATTCTTAAAAATGGAAAAGTTATCGAATAATTTCCAAAAAGTTGATACTCTTACACTATATAAACTATTTTAGATTGTTTGAATATAATGAATATAAAATTAATTTTTTCACTTTATAGCGTGTTTAACACATAAAATAACGTAAAATACTGACCTGAACGACAATTGTGACAGTTCAGTGTTTGACACTGTAAAGGGGCATTTGCATTACAGTATTCTGCGACAAAATATTTTAATTTGCATGATTGATTGGTTAGAAGTTGGGAGCATTCAAAATACGCGAATATACGTTAATTAATCATAACCTCTGCATTGTTTTGATATTGTTTGAGAGATAATCACGGAACTACCGTTTTTTCTGTCGGCTACAACTTAATGTGTTAGAAAGAAATGAATAAACTATGACGAACTGAAAGAAGGGTTTGGTAAGAAGTATAATATTTTGCCCTCCACCTATATTTACTTATTACCATAATATTAAATTTCCCTTACAATTAAAAAAAATATCAAAAAGATGGGTCCACAAAAAATTCCTGGTTGTTCTACGTGACGTTAAAATTGAGAATTATTAAGAACAGTAAGCAACTAAACTTTGAGAATTCATGAAAATTGTTTTTTATTACAGACTATATAACTAAACAGGGAGTTACTTTTTAAAAATTAGACATGCAGTTTCAATAATTCAATTTTTTGTTTTTTAAAACTTTGTTGCAAAATCGAGCAGTGTAGGGACCTTTTATCATCTTACACCTTTCTAGAGCAAAACAATCTGTTTTATTAATGATTTATTCTCATTTCCAGCGTCGCAACTCTGGCGGAATCATTAATATTTCGCGTTTCGGGCCGAAGGGTTATTATTACCTAATATACCTTAATTTTTGACAACCTAACCTAACCTAACCTGGCCTCGATATAGTGTTAGAGATTCGGCAAGAGATCAGGTATAGTATTTTTCACAGTAAATGGTATTGGCTTATTAACTGCAATAAACTACCCGATTTAATCTCATTGTGTAGAAAATCATCAGGTAAAAGATGCAAATGTGCTACAGGGTCGGACTTAAGAAATTTGAATTTTGCATAAGTAGTAGGGAGGTGGTCGTAACACGTCCCAATTTTTCTGCAATTGTATCACAAATATACGTTTTTTTTTTATGAAAATGACTGCAGCACTTGTAAAAGTTCTTTTTTTGAATAATTTTCCTCAAAATATATGTCATTTGCAGCCATGAAGTTTTGAATCTCCAATTTCGTATTCTTTGAGCCAGGAATTTTTTGCAATTGTCGACGATGATAGCTTGCGTTGCGTGCATTACTATAACGCTGTTTGGCGGAATGTTGGGTAATAGACAATTTTTAAACCAATCTTCAAAAAGCTCTGCTGTCGTATCTTCGTGATCATCAACACAATAGTCCTTAATATTTTTGGCAGAAAGCCACCTAGCGTTTGGGATCCAACCATTTTCTGATCCTGCGTGTAATATTGTGATTCTCTCCTTTTATTTGATGGTGCTTTTGTTTTACACTTATCAGAGGAATCAGACCATCCTTTGGAAGGGGTTTCATGCGTGTCAAACCACGTCTCGTCGAGGTAGGGTATTGGCCGATTTTCAGACCGGTATTTTCTTATTGACGTTATATATTCAGAACGCCAGTTTATTAAACGTGTGGATTCCATTATGACTTGTCTCTTGTCAATTTTGCGATATTTAAAGCCCATTGCAGACAGAGCTCGCCAAAGAGTAGTGAGGCCACAGTTGATGTGAGTTTCGTCATTGATGAGCCGCTGTTTCAGACTTTTGATTGTAGTGACACGCTGCTCATCGTACATAGTATGGATTTTTCGCTTTATCAAATCTTTTTCCCAGTCGTCTAGACCTTTTGTGACACCAGAATCTTTTCGCTTTTTTCTTGATTCCATGGAATTTTCAAAAATTCGTCTAACTGAAGTAAGAGGCACCTTTTTCAAATTACTGGTTACTCTTGCTGCAGCACCCGCGTTATATCCTTGCTAAAATAACTATACACATTTTTTATAATGATTTTCGCGTCACAAGATAAGTGACTCTTCTTTAACGAACCACTGGAAGAAGCACTATTACTTTTTATCCACGGACGCCACATACTGCCTATCCTGTATGTTGGGGTATAAAATCTTTGCTACTAATGTCTGTAATAACAGATAAATGTTATAAAATTATTGCACGCCATAACACAAGTGAACACTTACAAAGACTAAAATGAACAAGAAGTGTAAGCTGTAATCCTCTACAATCCCTCTCTGAGAAACAAAATTACCTGTATCAGGTCCTTTTACATTTATGATATGCATCTCGGATTTTACAACTTAGGTAAGGGTCTAATTGGTTTTATTGTAATCCTTCAGTCATTACCATTTATTATGAAAAATAAAAAAGTATATCTGCATTTTCAATTTGAATATGTGCAAAATATATTATGCATTTTAAATAAATAAACATTGCCACATTAGTTTTATATTATCGTCGTTTAAAAAAAAATCTTGTCCTTATCAATAACAAGGTCAATGTTAAGCAACATTATCAAATATCTTAGAAACTTAAGAAGTCAATAATCAACTTTGTTAAAGCCGATTAATATCGATTAAAAAGTTTTCTTTCTTTAGGGTTAAATACTCTTTATTAAGTAATTATAAATAGTTTATATTTAATATATTAATTAGCGATAAACCATGTACTATTTTTATTATAGGATTATGCAGAAGATTATATTAGCCTTTTCGTTAGTCTAGCACTGCATATTTTTTTTTATTGGAATATGTGAAAAGTGGAAGTGGTTGTAGTTATTAAGTTTTAAAATGAATGATTTACCTTCAGGATCCACATTTATTCGACTATACGGGGGTGGTGGTATTTCTGAAACAAAAAATACATCTAAAACGGATGTAAACAATAATATATCACGAAATTTATACAACTCCTCATATACTCCTTCAAAAAACTGTGAGGTTGGTACAAATTTCCATTAAGTTTTGATATAATAAAAAGTATCATTGTTGTCAACTTTTATGCCCAAAATGATAGAATTCACCATTTCCATAAGATTTATTTTAAGAAAATTATAAATAACATGCCGCTGACTAATTCACTAAGTTAGAAAATTCTTCTGTACGAGCGTCTTTCCATGTCAGTCGACCCTACGTTAAATTTATGTGAACAAAAATAAGAAATACAGCATTAACTTATTTTTAAATTGATCATTTCTTGGGTATTAGATTGTAGTATGTAAATAATTTAAATTAAAATACCACAATACTTCATTTTCATGACGTTTAATTCCTGTGTTTTAGTATTCCTGTATTTTATTTTAAATTGGTCTACAACAATCGAATAACAAACAGTAACAACTCAATTTGTTAAGATATTTATATTATAAAGTACCTATATATAAAATTTAATAACTTTTATAAATAAAAACAATTAAATTGAATTTAGTTTTATACAGGGTGTCCCGAAAAGAATGGTCATAAATTATACAACTGATTCTGGGGTCAAAAATATGTTGATTGAACCCCACTTACATATATACAATAGTGCACACAAAAAAAGTTACAAGGTGCTAAAGTTAAAAATTCAAATAATTTTTTTAACATTACTCTAAAAATTTAAAGGAAATACTTGTAGAGAATACCCAATAAATTGGGTTGCATTCAATTATTTTGATTTATTACGGAGTTCCAGAGGGGATCAACATCCCTTTCACTCCCCAACTTTTTTTAGGGCTATAATTTAACAAAATATGGAACGCCACGGGAGTCAAACGTCTATATTCCCGTTTATATTACAAGTTTTTTTAGAGTTTTGGCATCTTTTCCAATAGTTCTAGAGTTCTCTGTAAGTATTTTCAATAGTTCCGGTTAATAAATACAAAAAAATCGAATTTTAAAATATGGTGCGCCAAGTTCACGCAGCGCACCGTATCATGAAAATACATTATTTTTTCGGAGTTCTAGTTAATTTTACAATAGTTCTAGAGTTCTATATCCATTATATTAAACGCAAAAAATCAATTTTTTAAAACTAAGTAACTAAAACGTAATTTTATTTAAAAAATAATGTTTTACGAGTTCTAGCCGATCTTATTTGAGTTCTGAATAGCGTTCCTTTAGTTCTACACAAAACCCTTGTGACTTTTTCCCGCAAAATAATTTTTCTTCAAGTTATCGAATATCGAAAAATCGACTTTTTTTAATAAAATTCGACTATTGAAACTATTGCAAATACTTACAGAGAACTCTTTAATATTGTTATGTCTTATTACTTCCATAATTGGTCTAGCTTTAACACTACCTAATCAACATCAGGTACCTAGCTACAAAGAAACAAAATGTAACTTCAATATGTCAATCTGATGATGCTAGTTTTTAGCGAAACCTATTTAGTTGTAAAATGCATATAAAAATCATTTCATTTTAGGTCCGTAATATGAATCTCCCTGTAGATATTTTAGCGAAATATAGAAATTTGGTGAAACAATTTTGACTGGATGTATATGAATAATGCTAATTGTCCTTATTTTTAAGTTGTGCAATTTTTTTATTTTCGATGTATGTATTCTTCTTAATAAATTTACTACATAAACTACAAGAGAAATGATATTAGTGGCAGATTTATATAGATTAGATAGAATTAAAAACATGAAATCGAAAAAAATGTCTGCTATATAATATTGTGTTAACCTTGTAAACACTATTTAGAGGAAAAATTTAATTTTGTGGTAGTGAAGTTAATCATTGTTATTTTGACCACCAACAAGAAAGTTATATTAAATTTACTGATACTCTCGTCTTAACATGATAATTGCTCCGCCACTGGGAATATCTCCACCAACCTTAGAACATAAAATAGTAAGGAAGGAGTTTGTGTTATATCTACAATGTTAAAATCTGGCGACGGAAGTCGGCCATATTGGATAACCATTTATGACTCATACTTTGTTTACAAGTTATAAAAATTTAGTTTTCTGTTAAAAATTTGGATTAATTATTTATTGGTAAGTAGCTATTATTATAATAAATATACATTATATATACGTAAACTATATTTTTATGTTTAAATTAAATTATTACTTTGTATTGATCCTTCTTAACCTATCTACTTAAATTGACATAGGCGTATCAATAATGGACAGAGGATATTTTATTTTAATTTACAATTTTGTGGTTAATCTCATAACTGTATATGTCAATTATTTTTATGTCTATGGAGTATTATAAAGCAACGTTGTACAATAAAAATGTATTTGTGTATTAATTAACACATTATTACATTCACAGTTTCCCACGGGATGAAAATATTTGACGGAAATGGTTAAATATTGTGGATAAAGATAACTGGAATCCAGGCAAAGAATAGCTTTTTAGGCTCACAACATTTTACAGAACAATCATTTGATAGAATTTCTTCAGTAATTGTTTTACTAGTACCAAATGCTATACCTACAATTAAAATCGCAAGAATGAAATATGTAAGTAATTATTACATCCACAAATTACTTTAATAACATTGACAGATATTTTACTTAAACATATATTTCACTGATATATACCTTTTCTATGCAGGTAAGTACTAAGGACCCTTATGCTGAAGAGATAATAACTACTAGCAGTGAAACTATTTCACCAGTTCCTGTTCCTGAAACTCTACTATCTACTTCTGAAAGTCCTCGTAGGAAACAACTTATAAAAAGCATCTGTGTAGTATATTTAAAAACAAGAATTTATTATATAAGTATGTAAAAGTAAAATAAATAAAGTAGAAAAAATTAGACATGTTTACACAAAATTCAATTTAAGGGCCAATAGTGGTAGAATGAAAAATTTTAATAAAAATTGTGTAGTATATAACTGGTTTTATTTCCTTAAATCTAGTACCCCCATTTTAGGCAATGTTATACTATTTTTTTCCTCTACTTTCCTTATTTAAATGGTTATTTTAATATATAATGATTAGTGTCCATAGTGAATAATAATAGGTATGTTTCAATAAGGACATTATTTTTCTACAAATAAAAATATAGGACGCCACTGTTAAAAAGTAACTTCCGGTAGCCATCTTGGATAACCATCCCGGTTACCTGTCCTTGAACGAGCAATACTTCCTTACTATTTTATGTTCTAAGCCACCAACGCGATTAAAACTGTCTTAAAATTTATACAACATTTTATAGAAAATTTTTAGAGAAAGGTGGGAAAGCATCCCATTTAAAAACTACACGACATTTACTAAAACAGAAAGCGACACATTTTCTTAAATTTAATGTAGAAGACGGGAATAACCTTTTTTTCTTTTTTTTTCGTTTTCATTTGGAAATAAATACTTCTAAAGGGTTTAGAAAAAAATCAAGGTAATAACCCTCTAAGTTTAGTAATAATGAGTGTTTACCGAAAATTTCACAAAAATCGGATTAGAAATAAAGGCTCAGGATGCTTTTAAAATTTTCGGACATGTCCGGTTTGCTCTTAAACTTTTGTATCTCTCTGTATTTCTTTGTAAATATTTTATAATGGAAGATACAGCCACCCTTTAAAATGCCTAACCTAACCTAGCCAATTTCAATATTGAATATTTAAAGTAAAATAATAAAAATCTAATGTAATACATAATTTTAATTTATTTACAAGTTATTTCACATCTGCTACGTATTAATTATTACATGTAATAATTGAGTAGTCTCTGATTGATTACTGTCCGGGTATTTGTTGTTGCTTTTTTGACATAAGTAGAAAAGTTTTTGGCTTCGCTCATTCTGCAAACCTTCACATGCGTGCCTTAAAAATGTACTTTTAACAATTATATCATAAATAACTATTATTCAAATTCAAACTACTATCACTTATTACCTAATTACAGAATTATCACTGCAAAAATTTATATTATATTAGTTTTGGGTACATTAAAACCCGGCAAAGGTAACATTTCTTTATAACACTGCCAATTAACACAGAAATTTATAAAAAAGATTTAGATTATAATAGATTTAGATTAAATATTATATAAAAATGGAACTTCTTAGACGCGATACTTTCTAGAAAATAAACTCGGAAATAACGGAAGAAATAACGAATGAAAATGCATAAAATGAAACAAGTTATGAAAAGTATGACACATAAAATGACAATAAAACTTTGTCTTTCTTTCGTATCAAATAATAAACAGGTATATACTCGTATAAATAAACGTTTTCGAAGAAATGATACCTAATTGGCATTTAAGACATGAACAGTGGGAAGATCCTCGCTAAATGAGACTTAAGTAGATAATGCTTTTAAAAAGATTGTACTAATGGAATTTTTACGGTCGGTTCTCAAAAAGGCTCGCTTAAGTTAACTTAGTAATTTCGCTGAAAAACTAGCCTTTAGGTTCCAGAAATATGATGCGATAGTTTCAAGAAAATTAAGAAATTTGGTTTGTTTGGTGGTCGAGATTGAAATCAGTTTTTTGATTCATTGTCACTCAAGAAAAAAGAGATATTTGGTTATAGTCTCAAGTTAGAGTAATAAAACATTTTAAATATACTAAGGGACAGAAAAATCCGTTCACCCAGTTTAAATGATTTTATTTTTATAAAATTTTCTATAAGTACTTACTGAAGCATAATAAGTAAATGATAAAAATTTCAAAATGATTGCATTCCTTTAAAGCCCTTTTACCTTTAATAATGTGTGGATGCACCCCGATGTGTTACGCATCAATGGTTAATGTCCTCCTATTCCAGGCAACCACCACTTCCTCTCGAAGTTCTTCTAGAGTCTGAGGAGGACGTTACAAATTGAGCAATCTCTTACCCATCATATCACACACGTGCTCAATTGGGGTAAGTCGGGAGATCTTGGTGGCCAAGGTAACAATGTGACATCATTATGTTGAAAGAAGTCTATTGCAACATGTGGTCGGGCATTATCTTGTTGGAAAGTTGGATTTGCCAGGGTGTCAAGATAGGGTAAAAGATGGGGTTCTAAAACTTCTTGGATATAACGCTGCGCATTCATGTTACCTCTGATGAAGATTAAAGGTGATCTCGAACCGTAAGCTATAGCACCCCAAACCATAACTCCAACAGTTTGATGAATATGCCTTTCAATAAAAAACCGTGGATTTCTCCTTTCACCACGTCGTCTTCTAACCCTCGCTCCACCATCGTGCATGCCTAAACAAAATAGAGGCTATAGTCACTAAAGACAATACTGTTCCATTCCTGATCCCAGACTGACCGTTTTCTGCACCACTCAAGGCGATTACGTCGGTGTTCTGGAGTTAAAGGGAGGACCCGGTGTGGTCGGTATGAAAACAGGCCAAAACGTCTTATTCGTCGGTAAACACTTCGCACGCCAATAGGTCTGCAAACCATTCATTTGCAATGGATCTGGTAGTGGAGAAACGGTCCCCTAAGGCCAATAATCTTAGGCGACGATCTTCATGGTCTGTTGTTCTACGAGGGCGTCCAGAGCCCCTTGCTTCTTCTCGAAGCCATGCCTGACAACACCTAACCAAGGTGTCTACACTTCTTTGCACTCTAACTGCAATTTTCCGAAAAGAAAATCCAGCTTCCTGAAGTCCCACTAGACGACCCCTATCAAACTCACTAAGTTGACAAAATCGTACAGGTCTCCGTACGCTAGGCATCGTAACCAATCGTAAAGAATGTCAAGAAACAAAATCCGCAAATTTGGATCTTTACTACGGCTACAATATTCATTTTTAGAGGATTTCAAAACAAGCAATATAAAAACCGGAATCTTCAACTGATAAGGCTGAAAATTTTATCAATTGTTTATTTCAGTAAAATAAATAAATTCACCAAATTTTATGAGTTGCGTGCGATATTTTTTGAAACTGCCACTATAATTTAAAACTTAAAATAGAATAAAAAAGAAAGAAGACAACCAGCTGACAGTTCCTGTTATGTCAATCACTAGCAAACGTCAAACTATGTGAAGCGTTTTTTATTTTATTTTTAATTTTTTTTTGTTGCTTTTTGTAGTTTTTTTGTTGATATTTTTTTTTGTAATCGGTACCATCATGTGCGACAACATAGAACTCCAAGAAACCCCCAAACCTGAACCAATCAAAGAGGAATTCAACCCGGAATCAACCTTACTGATACCTAACCATCATTTGTTGGAAAAGTTTCAAAAAACTTTAAAGGAACACCTTGAGTCTCTTATTAACAATACCAAAAAAGAAGTTTATGAAGTAGAAGTGGAATTAAGAAAAAAAAATGCAGAATTGGAAACGGTCGGTCTGAAAGTCTACCAACAACAGCAATTTGTTTGCAACAAGCAAGAAACCTTGGTGGATTTGATAAAAAGCACGGAAATTCTGAGAGAAAAACATAAAAAGGTATATTTGTTTATCTGCTTTTAACTTTATACTGTAAATTTTCTTAATCAGGAAGAAGAGGACTTGAAGGAAAACACCGAGAGACTCAAAGAAATCAACGACAAATTATTTATCACTAAAAAAGACACCAGAGAAATTTCAAACGAACTCAATGCATTACAAGAATTGAATGCCAGTTTGGAAGATGTGGACAAACATATTCAAGGACATCTCAAGGTCGGTGGACTAAAAGCTATACCATAAAAAATATTCAATACTATCTTATCTTTAGGTGAATCAAACTATAGCTTCTAAAAGAAGAGTAGACAAAGAAAATTTATCGAAAGAGAAACAAAAGCAAGATTTTTTGCTACATTCCTTAGATAAAGACGTAAGGAAATTAGAAAACGAAATAGAAACATTGGATCTTACAATACAAGCAAAACAAGTTTACATCGATGAAATGGAGAAAAAGATAGCCGAAGGAAGTACGACGATATCGGCCTTAGAAACTGAGTACAAGTGTCTGTTAATGTCTTGGAATGCAGCCGTAGTAGCAATAGGTATTTCATTCAAAGTTAATGTTTAGCATACTTGTTTCTGCTTAGGTTTTACCAATTCTAAAGCATTTGTCTAACTCAGTCCGACCGGAGAATTTAGGATTATTTTTATGTATTAGGTCCTGTATTTACTACAATACTGGAAAAACTGTTGGTCCAATAGTTATATTGAAATAGAATCAGTCCTAAGAGCCGTATTCATAGTTCTTACTTAAGTCGTTCTCTTAAGTTTAAGTTTACTTTAGGTACACATTTCATAGTCAACAAAAGCAGTGCACAGTCCCATGTTTCAAGAATAATTTAAACAAAAATCTGGATTATTTGCAAGACAACTCAAAAACTATGTAAAATTTTCTCAAAGTAATCAAACACACATCAGGGAATTTTTTGAAATAGCACAAAAATATCGTCCGCAATATGGACCATTTACAAAGAACAGCATGCCTTAACATAACAGGAGGCATGAGAATTACACCAACTAGAGCGATGGAGGTGATCCTCGGTCTCACCCCACTTGATATACAGTGCGGTCCATATGTACGGAATAAATTCATTTGTAGCGTTATTATGTACTATATGAAAAGAACCTGAAACAGGTCGATTTTTATTCTTAAATTGACAATTTACAGTATGAAAATATTATCCCCCTCCAGCACTCCTTCGGAATTATAAGCACCCCCTCGAAAATTTTAAATTACAAAGGGGGTCGTGTGGCACCTCGTTGGAAAGGGATTTTAGTCCTCTGTTCAGCAATATAAAGTTTTTTAAGTTTGGTGCAATCATAACTGAGAAAATTGATTTTTAAGATGTAAAATTTTGATAATGTCTCTAACACAAAACTTTACGTAGAATGAAGATAATAATGTCACATAATGATTAGAATGTGTTTTTCAATGTATTTGACACTTAAATTAAATGTTCAAAATGACCACCATTCACTTCTTGACAATAACCGAGGCGATATTGTTTGGTCTATTAAAATAACTTTAGAAATAATCAGGTATTTTCGTATCTGTTCTGCTAAATATTAGGAAAAAACTTTGAAGATATTAAAATAATAGTCAAAAAACTAAACAATTGATATAAATCTAGTAGGCTGCTGTCATTTAGGTATTAAAGTTACTAAAAGACGTCAGTATAATATTTGTGCTTGTATTAAATTTAATTATGGCTCATTTGTCCGAGACTCAAAGAATAGACATTTTAATTATGATTGGTTGTGGTAATAAAACCAGAACTCAAAAGGAGGTTTGTGAAATTTTTAATAATAAATACCCTGGTCAACACGTTTCGCAGTCTACAGTTAGCAAAATTGAAAAAAGTTTCGTGAAACTGGACATGTAAAAAATATTGAAAAACCAGGTAGAAATGTTCAATTTACTGATGAAAAAAAGTTAGATGTACTTCTAGAGATTGAGGAAAATCCGCATAAGACAACTCGAGAACTTGCCGCCGACAATGATGTAAGTAAATCATCTATTTTGAGAGTTCTGCATAAAGAAAAATACCACCCTTACAAAGTTCAGTTGGTTCAGGAGTTAAATGAAGATGATCCTGATAGAAGGCAAGAATTCTGTGAATTGATGATGGATAGAATGAACGCAGATTTGCAGTTCATAAACAAAATAGTTTTTTCTGATGAAGCGACGTTTCATTTAAACGGAACGGTTAACAAACAGAACTGTAGATATTGGAGCAGAGAAAATCCTCACTGGATGTGTGAGGCTCACACTCAATATCCTAAAAAGTTAACGTTTGGGCTGGTATCATTAACAATAAAATTATTGGCCCTTATTTTTTTGAGGGCACAGTTACTGGTGAGGTTTATCTAGATTTTTTGATTAACTTTTTAGTGCCTACATTACAAAGAGTTTTTCCTGATGTTAATCATCCAAATGAGATAGATCGATCTATTTACTACCAACAAGACGGAGCTCCACCGCATTTTGCACGTACTGTTAGAAATTATTTAAACGAGGTTTTTCCCAATAGGTGGATTGGAAGACGTGGGGCGATCGAATGGCCGGCTAGATCCCCCGATTTGACTCCTCTCGATTACTTCTTATGGGGTTATTTAAAATCTAAAGTATATTTTAATAGATCAAACAATATTGCTGATTTAAAAGTTAGGATAACGGAAGAAATTAACAAAATAACCCCCGAGGTCATACAAAATGTTGTACGAGAATTCCAATATCGCCTCGGTTATTGTCAAGAAGTGAATGGTGGTCATTTTGAACATTTAATTTAAGTGCCAAATACATTGAAAAACACATTCTAATTATTATGTGACATTATTATCTTCATTCTACGTAAAGTTTTGTGTTAGAGACATTATCAAAATTTTACATCTTAAAAATCAATTTTCTCAGTTATGATTGCACCAAACTTAAAAAACTTTATATTGCTGAACAGAGGACTACAATCCCTTTCCAACGAGGTGCCACACGACCCCCTTTGTAATTTAAAGTTTTCGAGGGGGTGCTTATAATTCCGAAGGGGTGCTGGAGGGGGATAATATTTTCATACTGTAAATTGTCAATTTAAGAATAAAAATCGACCTGTTTCAGGTTTTTTTCATATAGTACATAACAACGCTACAAATGAATTTATTCCATACATATGGACCGCACTGTATATATCAAGGAGGTGGTTTTGATGACCGCTCCGCTCTACCGGTAGACAACTTGAAGTAGAATCTGGTGAGTCGAGGTGTGGTTTGTGTTTTTCACAGGTCCTACAAGATAATCATTAATGACAACGCTCAAAATGCATTGGCGACAGGTAAAATGTGTTCAACAATATAGTGCCTACAATAAAAGGGGACTGACGAGGGGACATGGTAATAAACCACTTTTATTGCGATCGTCTGTCACGGTTTATTGTTTATGGTCAAAATTTGCACACAGGATCGGTTCTTGTATTTGTATAATTTGGGTTGAGTATAATCATTTATATTTGTGTTCCCATAGTGAAAATTAGTCTGTGCTGTTTAATAAATTTTGTAAAAAATGTTTCGTCCTTGGGAAACTGCATCAACGGCGCCCTGTGTTACTGTTCCTGTTCGACGACGAGTTTTATCCCTTGTAGCCAAAGAAATCGTCAGACATGTTCATCAGAAGCTGGTCCAAAGGGGTTGGACTTTTACTCCTGCTGTAAGAAAAATCAGCGATTTGACAGGGATACCGGAATCATCAGTGAGAGTTCACATTTCGAGGCTAATTCATCCGAGACAAAAACGAAACGATAGTGGTGCTTCCAGAACCACTAATGACGATGATAAATATTTGATAACAAGAACTATGTACTCTATGTACGAAGAAAACTTGGTGCCTACTAAGGAGCTCCACTGAGATAAGGACATCAATTGCAAACCTATGGACACTTTTATCCAAACTAGGTTTCAAATACTGCAAAATTGACAAGAGGCAAGTTGTTATGGAATCCCAACGGATTAGGCAATGGCGTTTTGAATATTTGACTGCCATAAGTGATTACAGGTCTTCACAAAGACCAATAATCTATTTGGATAAAACCTGATATGATATCCACGATACGCCGGCAAAAGGATGGACCGATGGAACATTGCGATGCCAATCAAAAGCTCCATCGAACAAAGGAAAACGGATCACGATTATTCATGCTGGATCGGAAGATAGTTGGATTCTAAATAGTTTGGGACTTTCGGCGAAAGAACATTCAAGATTCGTCGTTGGATTACCACCAAGATACTACATACACTTCACTGCCAAATATTCCCCCGCATAGTGTCATAGTTATGGACAATGCCATTTACCATAGTCGCCAATTGAAGAAGGTTCCAGGCTCTTTAAATACTAAAGCGGAAATCCAGGTATTTATACCCCAAAACAACATGTACTTTGAAGAAGGATATAAAAAACGAAGCTTTTAGATGTTCTAAGGACATTTAACATACAGAAGACATATGTATGTGACACAATTGTAGCATCCAAAGGACATACAGTTCTTCGTCTTGAAACATATTGCGTATTCAACCCGATTGAGCATATGTGGAGAAAACTAAAGAACAAAGTGCGGACCCAAAATACTATACCTACATTATGTCCTTCTGTAATTGCATTAATTCGGCAAAATATAGATGACCCAGACGATGATTTTTGGAAAAGAACAATAAACCATGTTATAAAAGTGGAAGATTTATACAAGGCATTTCATACTAACATAGAACTCCTTATAATTAATGTAGAAGACTCGGTAGAAGACGATAGTAATAGTGAAACTGAATTGATATATTAACATATTTAAATTTTGATTAAATTTTATTGTGAATATGCGTTTCTATTAAAAAATTATTTTTGCGAATTTAATCCTGACCTGCATTCTTTACCCAAACTTGCCAATACCTGAGATAAAAGTACCTAAGAAGTTTATTATCACCATCAGTCGTCTTTTATTGTAGGCACTATAATGTTAAACATACTTTACTATATGTATCTCCACCGATGGATCTATAAGATAAAAGAAGGTTCAGGATGTGGAATTTACTCCAGATCCCTAAACCTAAATATAAAATGGGCAATGGGTTGCTCAGAAGGACGCACAATGGGCCAAATGTGGCTCAAGTGCAGATACAGATACAGATAGCACAAAAATAAAAAATAATCACAACCACAATCAAACCGAACTTCTCAAAACAGTTTTCTTCTTCATCTATCAGTTCTTTATTAATATTTGTTGAATCATTTACCTAAAGATTCCTTCGTGAATATTAATTATGACTAGAAATTTTTTGGGATACCTACCTTAAGACATCTCTGTAAGACATCCTTAAGTAGTGACTATGAATACCGCCTTTTCAAATTTGTAAGGTCCTCTTTCTTTGTTTCTAGGTCACAGGGACGACAAGTTGAATTGCGCTAAAAACAAGCTTAAAGTTCTTACTAGTAAACTAACAAAAGTATCGAATGAAACCGATATAGTTAAAAAAGAAATGAAGCAATGTTTGGCTGAAAACGAAAAGTTAACATATTTCCGTAACAGCGTATTGAGAAACTATGAAAAAAACAAGCAAACTTATAAGCAGGATATTGATAAAAAGAACGAGTTGCTACAAGACATGATGCAATTAGAGAACATCATAACGGAAACCAATAAAGAAGCCAAGGTAAAATTTTTAATACAACAATAACTTCTCCAACTTCTAATTTTGCTTAAAATGCAGCCAGATTATAATAGAATATGAGTTACATTTTTTCTTCTGCGTGTGACTCTCACTAATAAGTACTTAATTTTAAATTATGCTTACTTCATTTACACATTTTGCCATTACGGCACTTTCATAAGCACATCGGTAGCGATTGTTTCTTATTTATATCAATATTTTATTGTTGTTGTATTCTTGCAGAATATTAAAGAAATGAACAAATACAATCAGAATCGGTACGATGAAACCGAACAAATATGTCAAAAGAAGATTAGCATTGAACGAGAGATACAATCTATTCTCTTGAAACAAACAAGTAGCGAATCCTTGCACAAACACCTAGACATGAAGCTGTTAAAAGCGATCCAAAAAAGAAACGAGAGCGAACTAATTTGTCGACGAATATTAAATAGAAAATCGACCGTCGATACTGAAGTGGCCGAACAAAAATTGGTAAACGAAGAACTCCTCAATCAACTGGAAGAAATAAATCGAGACAATGCTGCTTTGACCGTAGAAGCGGATCAGTTGAAAAAGCAAACCGACAACCAGGAATTTATTTATAGAAAAAACAAAACGTAAGTACAGTAATTTTAACCGAAAAGTTTGAATAATTTTAAATGAAATTTAAATGATTCGATTTGCGAGCAGGGCATACAAAATAATCAATGACAAATTGCTAAAGAGGCTAGCGAGTAAGGAAACTACACCACCTCACGATTTAAGAATTCAAGAATTGGAACGGATGATTACCGACACTGATAGTATAATTAAAAATTTGCAGAAAGTTTGGATTAACGAACAAAACAATATTATAAAATTATCGAAGGTAATGTTATCAAGCTTATGATTTATAATTTAACGTGTAGTTTACGTGTATATAAGGAAATTTAAAAAATGAAAAAATTGTTCAAACTCCAAGAGAAAAGTTTCAAAATTTTAGATTAATACTATAGTAGGACCACTTTGCTGTTTTGAATAGCTTGAAATTGTAATACAATGCAAGTTATACACTAGTTAGGAATAATATTTTACGCGCATAAAGTTAGCACAAACCTTTTGTCAAAATATAAAATTTATTTTTGCAGTAATTGCAGCTTTTTTGCAGTGCAAAGCAAAAAATTGTAGTTCTTTTAGTTTTTTTTATTAACGGTTTCGCCAACTTGACGTAAAGTTAGCACGACACACCTCGTATCTCTACTTCTAGTAGTCCTATCGTCAAACAAAAACATTCAAAAATTGCAGCTTTTTTGCAGCTTTTATGCAGTGCAAACCAAAAAATTGCAGTTCTTTTAGTTTTTTTTATTAACGGTATCCGCCAAAATAAACAGTACCGAAACAGAGAGTGCTGTGGAGTTGTTTATCTAATATGGATTTGTATGACAATCAAGCTAGCACCCCCACACTGACTAAATTAAAAAAAAAGTAGCCCATAATTAAGTGCTAATTAAAGGCTAATTTGTACCACAAAAATTAAAATTTGTACCACCGCGGTAATTGAGAAAAATCGCCTTGAAAATGGGGGGTGCTAGGTTGAGATCAAGGCAGCACCCCCACTTTGATCGAATTCCAATTTAATTACATCAAAATAAAGGGCATATTAAAGGCTAATTTGTACCACAAAAAGTTAGTCAATATTATTATTTATAATGTCAAAAAATAAAATCAAACGCTGTAAATATCGCTGCTCTATAATTTTAGCACCCCCACTTTCGTCTATTTAAAAAGTGAACACACAATATTATAAAACTAATTAAAGGCAAATTTGTGCCACACAAGAAATTTTTATACTTTTCAATATAAAACCGCTAATTGAATATAACTCATTAAGGTCGTATTAAATGGTGGCGGATGCGCTGAAATCTTTTATTTTTGTCATAATTCTAAAACATGTGGCACTTTGATTTGTTGGTAGCTTCCAATCGTTTGTCGCCTCTTAAATACCTTTTGCCGCATATTTCACTTGATATTTCATTATTGCCAATTTTGGATATAAAACATGACACTTTGATTACTTCTCCTTTCATAGACAAAATTTCCCCTCTCAAAGCATTACCACATTTACATTTTCCTTAAAATGTAGCAGTATCTGCTGGAGGATATATTTTGTGAGTTTTAAACTGAAACCTACATTTCATTACATTCTCGTCTAATTTTTCTGTTATTAGAGTTTGCCATTTGTTTTATTCGAATTTGTAATACTTTCTATTCGTTACGTGTTTTCTGATTGCCTCTGATCTAAATATTTCAAAAATCATGATGAAATACCTCTAGTACTATGCAGGTTTTAAATTTGATTACTAAATGTCAACGCCACTTAAAGGAATATACAGGATATAAACAAAAGAAAGGAGGTCAAAACAAAGCAAAACTTCAAATGACTTTTTTCGCAAGAGTAAACGGGTCTTTGTCTTAAAAACTTTAAAAACATTAGGTGGGTATGTAGGTGCATCATTCAACAGAATTTTATGATAATTAAAAATCAAGTAGTTAATTTAAAGAATATAAATAAATTAAAAGATTTTTAAGTTGCCAAAAGTTGCCAAATTGCCAAATTTAATTTTAAAGACACATTTTTCGAAAACTATTCATGTTATATGAATTTTCTTGCTTGTTTTAATCTCCCCAATATGTATCTAAATAATGACTATTAAGAATGTTTCTTTAATATGCCCTTTATTTTGAAGTAATTAAATTGGAATTCGATCAAAGTGGGGGGCTGCCTTGACCTCAACCTAGCACCCCCCATTTTCAAGGCGATTTTTCTCGATTATCGCGGTGGTACAAATTTTAATTTTTGTGGTACAAATTAGCCTTTAATATGCCCTTTATTTTGATGTAATTAAATTGGAATTCGATCAAAGTGGCGGGCTGCCTTGACCTCAACCTAGCACCCCCCATTTTCAAGGCGATTTTTCTCGATTATCGCGGTGGTACAAATTTTAATTTTTGTGGTACAAATTAGCCTTTAATATGCCCTTTATTTTGATGTAATTAAATTGGAATTCGATCAAAGTGGCGGGCTGCCTTGACCTCAACCTAGCACCCCCATTTTCAAGGCGATTTTTCTCGATTATCGCGGTGGTACAAATTTTAATTTTTGTGGTACAAATTAGCCTTTAATATGCCCTTTATTTTGATGTAATTAAATTGGAATTCGATCAAAGTGGCGGACTGCCTTGACCTCAACCTAGCACCCCCCATTTTCAAGGCGATTTTTCTCGATTATCGCGGTGGTACAAATTTTAATTTTTGTGGTACAAATTAGCCTTTAATATGCCCTTTATTTTGATGTAATTAAATTGGAATTCGATCAAAGTGGCGGGCTGCCTTGACCTCAACCTAGCACCCCCCATTTTCAAGGCGATTTTTCTCGATTATCGCGGTGGTACAAATTTTAATTTTTGTGGTACAAATTAGCCTTTAATATGCCCTTTATTTTGAAGTAATTAAATTGGAATTCGATCAAAGTGGGGGGCTGCCTTGACCTCAACCTAGCACCCCCCATTTTCAAGGCGATTTTTCTCGATTATCGCGGTGGTACAAATTTTAATTTTTGTGGTACAAATTAGCCTTTAATATGCCCTTTATTTTGATGTAATTAAATTGGAATTCGATCAAAGTGGCGGGCTGCCTTGACCTCAACCTAGCACCCCCCATTTTCAAGGCGATTTTTCTCGATTATCGCGGTGGTATAAATTTTAATTTTTGTGGTACAAATTAGCCTTTAATATGCCCTTTATTTTGATGTAATTAAATTGGAATTCGATCAAAGTGGCGGGCTGCCTTGACCTCAACCTAGCACCCCCCATTTTCAAGGCGATTTTTTTCGATTATCGCGGTGGTACAAATTTTAATTTTTGTGGTACAAATTAGCCTTTAATTAGCTCTTAATTATGGGCTACTTTTTTTTTAATTTAGTCATACCATATAATAGAAACCATATAGATGTACGCACTGCCACTCCAACTTCTCCAATATTATAAACAGTCGATATTTATAATAAAGAGAAAATGTAGACGTAGGTATTTTTAAAAAGGGACCGTGATGGGAAACACTATTTTTAACTTTAGAATATTGACAAATATAAGCGCATCCGCCACCATTTAATACGACCTTAATGAGTTATATTCAATTAGCGGTTTTATATTGAAAAGTATAAAAATTTCTTGTGTGGCACAAATTTGCCTTTAATTAGTTAAATAATATTGTGTGTTCACTTTTTGAATAGACGAAAGTGGGGGTGCTAAAATTATAGAGCAGCGATATTTACAGCGTTCGATTTTATTTTTTGACATTATAAATAATAATATTGATTAACTTTTTGTGGTACAAATTAGCCTTTAATATGCCCTTTATTTTGATGTAATTAAATTGGAATTCGATCAAAGTGGAGGGCTGCCTTGACCTCAACCTAGCACCCCCATTTTCAAGGCGATTTTTCTCGATTATCACGGTGGTACAAATTTTAATTTTTGTGGTACAAATTAGCCTTTAATATGCCCTTTATTTTGAAGTAATTAAATTGGAATTCGATCAAAGTGGGGGGCTGCCTTGACCTCAACCTAGCACCCCCATTTTCAAGGCGTATTTTCTCGATTATCGCGGTGGTACAAATTTTAATTTTTGTGGTACAAATTAGCCTTTAATATGCCCTTTATTTTGATGTAATTAAATTGGAATTCGATCAAAGTGGCGGGCTGCCTTGACCTCAACCTAGCACCCCCCATTTTCAAGGCGATTTTTCTCGATTATCGCGGTGGTACAAATTTTAATTTTTGTGGTACAAATTAGCCTTTAATATGCCCTTTATTTTGATGTAATTAAATTGGAATTCGATCAAAGTGGCGGGCTGCCTTGACCTCAACCTAGCACCCCCCATTTTCAAGGCGATTTTTCTCGATTATCGCGGTGGTACAAATTTTAATTTTGTGTACAAATTAGCCTTTAATTAGCTCTTTATTATGGGCTACTTTTTTTTACTTTAGTCATACCATATAATAGAAACCATATAGATGTACGCACTGCCACTCCAACTTCTCCAATATTATAAACAGTCGATATTTATAATAAAGAGAAAATGTAGACGTAGGTATTTTTAAAAAGGGACCGTGATGGGAAACACTATTTTTAACTTTAGAATATTGACAAATATAAGCGCATCCGCCACCATTTAATACGACCTTAATGAGTTATATTCAATTAGCGGTTTTATATTGAAAAGTATAAAAATTTCTTGTGTGGCACAAATTTGCCTTTAATTAGTTAAATAATATTGTGTGTTCACTTTTTGAATAGACGAAAGTGGGGGTGCTAAAATTATAGAGCAGCGATATTTACAGCGTTCGATTTTATTTTTTGACATTATAAATAATAATATTGACTAACTTTTTGTGGTACAAATTAGCCTTTAATATGCCCTTTATTTTGATGTAATTAAATTGGAATTCGATCAAAGTGGGGGTGCTGCCTTGATCTCAACCTAGCACCCCCCATTTTCAAGGCGATTTTTCTCGATTATCGCGGTGGTACAAATTTTAATTTTTGTGGTACAAATTAGCCTTTAATTAGCACTTAATTATGGGCTACTTTTTTTTTAATTTAGTCAGTGTGGGGGTGCTAGCTTGATTGTCATTGGATTTGTCATATTTGACTTAATTGTCATTAGTTGATATATTAATAGTACGCTGCAGTTATATTTGATTTAAAAATGGTTCTAACAACGGAAGAAAAAGTGTTTTTGGTAGAGCATTATTTTCGTTCATACGGAAAAGGTCGTAATGATGGTCCAAGCTTAGAACACGTGTCAATAAAATATCAACAAAAATTTAATAAAGCAGCTCCTAGTAAAAGTGTGATGTTAGCTGTTGTTGAAAAATTTCGTCGCACTGGTATAGTGTATTGTGTCAACGTAAAGGTTCTTCAGGTCGTCGAGAAACAGTATGCACTAATGAAAATGAAGGACGTGTTTTTAACCAAGTTGTGCATCACTCAAAGAAGTCTTGTAAGAACTGCATGCAAACCGAGATGCAAACTCAACATTGGTGAAACGTCTTCACGTCGCATGTTCAAATCAATTGGTGGTTATCCATACCGTATTCAAGTTGCACAACGACTAAATGCTGCGGACAAGAGGAATTTTTGAAAAACATATGGTTTTCAGAGGAGAGTCACGTTCATCTTAGCGGCTATATTAATCGACAAACAACCAGATTCATTGGATTTGAACGTCCTGATGTCATTGTAGAGAAACCACTCCACAGTCTTCGAGTTACCGTTTGGTGCGCGGTATCTGGTAATGGAATGATTGGTCTTTATTTCGTTGAAGATGATAATCAGAATCCACTTACTGTCAACCAAGAACGTTATAGAGAGAAAATTATTATACCTTTTGTGAGAGATCTAAATAACTTTTGCACGAAATCTACAGTTTCGCACACAAAGGTTCCAACAAGATGGTACAACGAGCCATACCTACGGGAAAGAATACAAAATATTTTTCGGCAGTTCCATCAACCACTTTTTATAAATATGTTTATTGACTTACAAAATCGATATGAAGCTTGTTTGCGTCGAAATGGTGAACATTTTGGACACTTACATTACAGAAATTAAAAATTAATTTTTATTTTTATTTTCGGTACTGTTTATTTTGGCGGATACTGTACATCATGTTAATGAAATATTAGTTTAGCAAATCGACTAATGAAAATGGAAACCAACTAAAAGAGCTGCAAACGTAATTTGTTCACTGCATAAAAGCTGCAATTTTAACTTTACGTCAATTTAACAAAACCGTTATTAAAAAAAAACTAAAAGAGCTGCAATTTTTTGGTTTGGACTGAATAAAAGTTGCAAAAAAGCTGCAATTTTTGAATGTTTTTGTTCGACGATTGGACTGCTAGAAGTAGAGATACGAGGTGTGTCGTGCTAACTTTACGTCAAATTAGTAAAACTGTTAATAAAAAAAACTAAAAGAGTTGCAATTTTTTGCTTTGCACTGCATAAGAGCTGCAAAAAGCTGCAATTTTTTAATGTTTTTGTTTGACCATAGGACTTTTAGAAGTAGAGATACGAGATTTGTCGTGCAAACTTTACGTCAAGTTAGCAAAACCGTTAATAAAAAAAAACTAAAAGAGCTGTAATTTTTTGCTTTAAACTGCAAAAATAAATTTTACATTTTGACAAAAGGGTTGAGTCTTGGGTTGTGGTAACTTTATGCTCCTTAATATTTTATTCTTTTAAAAATTAAAATTTGAAAAATTATAAAGTAATACACAAATTGGAGGTATATGCTGTTCTTACTGTCAATAAAGATTAAGGTGACCAGACGTCCCGCTTTTGGCGGGACAGTCCCGATTTTTCACAATTTGTCCCGCGTCCCGCGACGATTTTCAAAAGTCCCGACTTTTAGAATTAAGTTAAATTTTATATTTATTTTATGAAAATCATTGTTTTGCGTTCTTAGAATCCTTCAATTTGTTTCGTGTTCTAAGAATCCCTAAATTTGTTTCATGTTCTAAGAATTCTCAAATTTGTTTCGTGTTCTAAGAATGCTTCAATTGGTTTTCAATTTGTTTTGCGTTCTAAGAATCCTACGGGCTACCACGGCTAACATATTGCTTTTGCTACCCAGTTACATTGTATTTGTCTCTCAGATGATATACTTCGTGAATTCGTGATTCGTGTTCGTTGTTTGTAAGTTTGTACTGCGTGCAAGCTAATTAAACAAATAAATACTTATTACAAATCTGCTACTTATCGTAGAAAATTAAGGTAAGTAATTTATTTATATATTTCATAAATACATAAATTTTCTTTTTTGTTTTTTTTTTCTTAAAGTTTTTGTGTGTATAATAATTTATAATTTGATTTATTTTTAAGATTTTTAACAAAATGAGTACGAAAAGAGGATGTAAATTTAATGATGATTTAAGAAGTGAATTTCCTTTTATTAAAAAATCTAAAAACGATTACACAGTAAAATGTGAGACATGTAATGGTGAATTTAGTATTTTGCACGGCGGGAAGAATGACATTTCAAAGCATTTGGAGACACAGAAACATAAAAGATGTTTAAATTCTGCTGCATCATCTTCCAAAATGCTGGATTTTTTTCGAAAAACAACTTATGGAGATGAAGAGAAAAATTTAGCTTTAGCAGAAGGACTTATGTCTTTTCATGCTGTTAATCACAATCATTCCTTCAGATCTATGGATTGTACATCACAAGTTGTCAGAAAGCTCTTTAATAAAAAATTTACCTGTGCTAGAACAAAGGCCGAGGCAATTGTATGTAATGTGCTTTCCTCATATGCATTTTCAGAACTAAACAAAAATTTACAGAAAATTAGTTTTGTATCCATATATTCTGACGCATCTAATCATAAAGAAATAAAATTATTTCCAACCATTGTGAGATATTTTGATTCAGAAGATGGAATAAAAATTAGAATTTTAGATTTTATTTCTTTGCCCGGTGAAACTTCTGAAATAATTTTCCGATCCATTATTGATATTTTGGAAAAAAATAATTTAAAAGAAAAAATTATTGCGTATTGTGCAGACAACACGAATGCAAATTTTGGAGGAAAAGCGAGGAGAGGTACAAATAATATTTTTATAAATTAACGGAAGATCTGAATCAAAATATTATTGGTGTTGGGTGTGCAGCGCATATTATACATAACGCTATTCAAACAGCTGCTGATTTGTTACCCGTAGATGTAGAAAATATTGTTGTAAAAATTTATTCCTATTTCTATATATACACTGTACGTGTTGAAACGCTGAAAGAATTTTGTGAAACTGCGGAAGTTGAATATCACAAAATACTTGGATACAGTAAAACGCGTTGGTTAGCTCTTCTGCCAGCTATCGAAAGAATTTTGAAAATGTATGATCCTTTAAAATCTTACTTTCTATCACAGGACAAATGTCCTAGAATTTTAGAAAAGTTTTTCGAAAGAGAATCTTCAAAAATTTGGCTAGAATTTCTACATAATCAAGCTGCTCTTTTTCAAAACGTTATAAAACTTATTGAAGGTGACAAAATATCGGCAATCGAAGTAGCAAATGAAGTTAATAATTTAAAATTTCAATGTCAAGAAAGGTTGGAGAATAATTTTTTACCGTTAACTATCCGCAATAGTATAAGTCAGCTCGAAGAGCAAGGTGCAATAAATCGTCAGATTTCATGAACTATGTCAAAAAGTTTTATGGTAACTGCAAAGATTATTTGGAAGACTGGACGGTACAATATAATGATATTGATCATTTTCGTTGGATTACATTGAAATCAGAGCTTAATTGGAACGATGTGCAAAAATCTTTTGATTATATTTCTCAAAAATTCCCAAATAGTAATATTTCCGAAAATGATCTTTTTAGTGAAGTGTCATTAGTAAAAAAATATATTGATGAAGAAAAACTTAAACATTGGGCATCAGAAAAAATCACAGTAGAAAATAAATGGTTAGAAATATTCCATCATTTTAAAACAAACTATGTTCCATACAATAATATATTAAAAATTGTGGAGTACGCACTGTGTTTACCTGGAACTAACGCTGCGACTGAACGCGTTTTTTCTACTGTAAATCAAGTGTGGACATCCGAGAAATCACAATTAAGTGTTGAAACTTTGAAAGGCATTTTATGTGTCAAATATAACTTGACCAATTCTTGTGAAGATTTTTATAATATCTTAAAAAATGACAACAATTTACTAAAACATATTCACTCAAATAAAAAATATCTTAAGGAATAAAATATATATTTTTTTATATTTAGAATTTGTACTTATGTTAAAATTGAAAAATAAAAAAATATAACGATATTATTCTTATCCTGAATGAAATTTTTTTTACCCTCCCCCCCCCCGGTCCTTCAGAGTTGTCCCGCTTTGCCCATCTAAAAATCTGGTCACCTTAATAAAGATATTACCGAGGATATTACATATTTAAACAAGTATGCAACAGAAAATTTGTAATTTTTCCTAAGATTATGAGGAAAGGGTGAATAAAACTACAATGTACGGGGTGTGTCTTAGACTGATTTATCGAAGCTATATCTCTTAAACGAATAAAGATTCTCGAATGGCACAAAAACTTATCTATTCCATTTCCAATACACTTTAACATGGCGTAGAAAAAATTATTTCCTAAATATTAATCCCTTAGTTACAACCCCTAACCGAGCCCCTTACTTTAAATTTCTTAATATCACCCTGTACATTTTTTTATAATTTTGGATTTGGTCTTCCATCGTCTATTCAACAAACTTTTCAAAAATAAAATGGGTTCGTAGCTAATCAAGAAAATATCAGTTTATTTTTTATTTTTGTTAAATTAATCAAGAAAGCATTAAAGCTTAAAGGAACAATAAAAATAAATGTAATAAAAATACCAATAACTAATTAATATTATTTACATTAGATGTTCGAATTGTAGTCGACCTGCTGCAAAACACATTTCGAATCTTGCCAGAAGATTTCTTGTACATTTGGCTTGAATCATTGCAGGAGTAATTTGGCGACAAATTAATAATAAACATTTTGTGGGATAGTCTGCGTTTCCTTCGAACCATTTTTAAAATATTTTAAATTGCATAATAAAAGTCTGCGGATTTTGTATCCCAAGTATCTAGTTTTTTCGAGCTTCTTGTTTCTTTTTTAAATAATTATAAAAAAGATTAAACTAGCTATACAAATCGATTTAGAGTTTAAGTTTACATCCGGTAAATTCTTCAATAATCAATTGTGTATGTGTATTAAATGTTGATTTTAATTACGATACTATTTAATAAAATCTTTATTTTATTTTTATTAGGAACGCCAGGAACAAATAAAGTTATTATATATAACAAGAAAGAAAGTCTTGATGAGTGAACAACAAATTTTGACCGTAGAAGATAATTTGCAGCGAATGCAAAGAGAAGAAAAAGAAACAGAAATGAACATACAAAGAGAAGTGATCAAATCAAAGAAACTCAGCGAGGAAATATTTAACAAACGTAATCGCAAACAAAAATTAGATAAGGATAACATTTTTTACAAGGTAAGTGCATGAGTATGACTAAACCACCAAATTGAATAAGATATTATTAAATACACTTAAGTTCAAAGTACAATAAATTAGATTAAAAATATATTTCATGACAAAGTGTTTAATAACACTGCCATACAATATTCGCTTTAGAGCTGTCACTGTTCAATTAAAAATTCAGATGTAAAAACAAATCGCAATGTACATACAATAAGTTATATTTATTGTCTAAGAATTAAGCATATTAAACAGTTATGTTTTGACCATAGAATAAATATGAAGAAACATTAAGACATGAAGAACTCGAATTGTTGAAATTTGAAAGCGAGATAGCTGAAATTGAAGAAGATAAGTTGACGCTGAGTAAAGATCTGATAGAATGTAACAGAGAAGCCCTAGCTTGGGAAGAGAAATACAAAATAGCGAGAGATTTTTTAAAGGATTCCATGCAAGAAAGAAACCAAGGTATTCAAAAAATTAAGAACAGTAAACAACCAAACAATTGATCTAAACTTCCACTATTTTTTCGCAAAATACATTTTTAAATGTAATGACAGCCGTTTCGCTTGAATTAGCATCGTCAGATTGACATATAGGCTTTAATCGAGGCTTTAATATAGTTATGTCTTAATACTTTCATACTTGGTCTAGTCTTAATACTACCTAATAAATGAAGTAAATCATCCATCTCTCGAATGTGACTCTTCTTAAATGAAGAAAGGAAAAAACCAATGTCAATGTCACAAAATATTTATTGTTATATGAATTTGTTGTAAACAAAAGCGACTAGCTTCGGCCTACAATACGATCATCATCAGCGAGATCATCAGGCTGTAAAGAAATAATGCATTACATAGCTGATAGAGAAGCAATTTACAAAACAATCCTTACCTATTAAAGTTAAATACAATATGTATTGAGAGTCAAAAAATTGTTTTGGACATTGAAAAACAAAAAAAGAAAGGAGAAAATGGAGAATGAAGATTGAAAGAGCAAAGGGAGAAACCTAGAGCTCAATGTAGATTATTATGTAATAAGTTTGGAAACTTGAAAAAGGGTTGAAGAACCCCTGATATAGATTCATTCAAAAAGGAGAGATCTATATAGTTAGAAATAATGTTAAACCGATTACAAAAAAAGGTTTTTAACCCGTATAAAACAGGTACAAAAAACCAAAAGACATACCTCTTGTGTCTCAGAGAAAGGTTTCTAGAGCACAAAAGGAAAGAAAATTGGAAAGAATTCCACAAAATTATGGAAAACCAAATTAGGAAATGTATCAAAATGAACATCAAATTATAAATAATAAAATACATAGTCAACCAAAACCAAAACAAACACGCTGCTCATAGTACATAGTGTGGATTTTTCGCCTTATCAAATCTTTTTCCCAGTCGTCTAGACTTTTTGTGACACCAGAATCTTTACGCTTTTTTCTTAATTCCATGGAATTTTCAACAATTCGTCTGAAGTAAGAGACACCTTCGTCAAATTACTGGTTACTCTTGCTGCAGCACCCGCAGCACAAGAAGTGTAAGCTGTAATCCTCTACAATCCCTCTCTGAGAAACAAAATTACCTGAATCAGGTCCTTTTACATTTATGATGTGCATCTCGGATTTTTCAACTTAAGGGTCTAATTGGTTTTATTATAATCCTTCAGTCAATACCATTTATTGTGAAAACTACTATACAAACAAACAAAATGTAACTTCAAAATGTCAATCTGATGATGCTAATTCTAGCGAAACGGCTGTCATTGCATTTAAAAACGTATTTTGCGAATAAATAGTGAAAGTTTAGTTCAACCGTTTAGTTGTTTAATGTTCTTAATGATGGACTTTCACATAGTAAGAGTTAGTACAATAAATTTTATACAAAAAATTGTTCAGCACTTCTTTCCCCTATTTATAGGTGCTGGATTTTATTTTGGCAATGAAATATAATTGTGAAAGAAATCTTTTAAAATATACTTACAGACGAAACATCTTACTATTCGAGTTATTATTATATTATAAATATATTTTATTGTTCCTAAAATTGAACTAAGTTTGCGATAAATATTTAAATATTTCTTCTTGAACGTATTCTAACCTCAAATTTTTTCGTGCACTGAATATTTTTTTGGTAGGTGGAGAAGTTAATATAATGAAAACTAAGCTTGGCCAAGGTCGAGTTATACTTGGAGAATTAAAAAAGAACCAAGAGAGAATATTAAGGGAGCTTCAAATAAGCATGTCGAACAGAGATTCGTTATTTTACAAATCACAAGCACAACAGCGAATAAAAAACAAATATGTAAGTAACAATCAATTAAAAATCACTAGACTAGCAGAGTGTAAACTTATGTAAATTTATGTTTTAAAAATAGGAAGTCGTGTAATTTTTATTAATAAATTGGTAACTGAGCGCTAATGGCTTACAAGGCCATCATCAAAGTTGCCTCTTCTATACATAAATCTATAAATTAAAAACATAAAGTAAACCTTACGTCAAATAGATAAAATCTTATCAGAAGAGAACATTACAATACGTATTTTTATAAATAAAATTATGCAAAACTTAAAAGACTGTTGTGATTTAGAAACCTGGTTCTAATGAAATACACTTAATACCTATGCATGAATATGAGATAAAGTGACTATGTATCCGTAAAAATGTTAATCAGTCTATAAAATTATTGTTTAAGAAAATTGACCAACAAATAAAGGAGATAACCTAATAATAATAATCCATATTTTAGTTCCTCCCTTCCTATTTTTAAAATACAAATTTACTAAGAGAAGTACTAGTACTTAGGTTAAAACTTTAGGGCTGCAGATAGAGTCAAATATACTTACTATTTTCTTGAAATTACCGTTAGTAGGTAGTAGAACTATTTTTTACACAAAGAGTAACTATTTTAAATACTGCAAATGTTTTAGAAAAATAATCAAGGTGATATGAGAAGAAAGAACGTAGTTAGAAAAATAGCAGACATAAAAAACCAAATAAAGCGAACAATGGACGAAATACAAACCAAAAAAAAAGAGATCAACATGTTGGACGAACATAAAATATCAAAGAATAATGATTTAACTAAAATTGTTCATAGTAAGTTCTTTATTTTTACTACCAGATAGAGATATTGTTTGGTATCAACAGAATTTTATACTTGAACTAATTAGTCCAGGAAAATTAAGTTAAGGAACATTTAAGTTTTTTGTCGGAGATATGTTTTCAGATAAGGGCGTCCATACTGTGGGGAGGAAGGGGCCGTCGTCCCCTGGCTGATGGGAAAACAATTATCAATAAAACAAGTGGTTTGAGCCTAACGGGTTCTGAGCAAACAACCCTTTATGAAATAGGACAGTAAACCATATTTTTCCATCAGTAAGGATTATGTAGACTTCTTCAATGATTGTGGTTAAATTACATGTTGTAATATTATTTGTGCGTTGAGCGACAATTTGTAATATGAGCTCGAATATGAGTTACCTGTTGATAGTGAATTTATAAAAATATTTAGTTAACTTTTTTGAAAAAATAACAATATACCAAAAGAAAAAATGTAATTTACAATAAAACAAACATTAAGCTTAATTTCGTCTTTAATTAGTTGTAAAAGATACTTCAATAATTAACAGAATTTATAAATGTTTATCACACAAAAATTATGATAGTTAAATACCTCGGCCAGGGGTGAGTAAGTTCATTAGCTCTGACTATTGTACAATATTTGTTTCTCTAAGAAATTATAAGGGCGCCACTGAAATCTTTTTATTTTTTTATGATACTACTGAAGAAAGTTGTTTTAAGCTGAGTTATTTAAATAAGTATCATAAGATGACAGAAAGATGTCAGAAAAAACTGTCTATGAAGATAAAAAAATGATTTGAAAATGTACAAACATATAAAAGATAATAAGATTTCCTTGGTACTGAAATTAATGAGGTAGAGAATACGTTACAACAAAATAATCCGCAAACAGTTCTTTAAAAATACTTATTCTAATACAGTTGACGATATAGATAGATATACACGGAAATAAAAGAGAAAAAATATGGGAACAGTAAACTTGATAGATCACAATAAACTTATCTGTTACAATAGTGGACGATCCTTCGCCGCACCTTGGGGTCGCTACGGCACTGTCTAGGTGGTTCCAAATGATTATGGAAGATCACTAGTGGAGGGATGATCTGCCCCAGTTGTAGAGATAATCCAGTTAAGAATGTACATACAAGAGCTTAAAGTTTACAAGCCGTTCAAGTTTACGGAATCTCCAAATTCAAGAGATGCTTCTGGTTTACAGAATCTTCAAATTAAAGAGTTGCCTCTAGTTTACTGTATTATATTCCAACTTTCTGTATATGACAGTAAATCAATAGAAGAAATGAGACTGGGAATAATTATTAAAACCTATTGAACTCGACAATGCCAACTCATTAGTACACCTCGTAGTGTAGCTACTTTGAACTTCCAATTATAATTATAGAGACCGTATTCATTATTTTATTATTAAAAATGTTTTATGATAGATGGAGCTAGCGGTACTAATTGAATTTAATATTTAGGATACCAGGTGCTTAAAATGTTAACAGGTACTGTTACAATGTTTGATACCAAAAAAAAGTATGAGCAGTTGATAACTTATAAACAAAAATTACTTTTGTCTTTTCTATTATGAATTGTCGGTTTTGTGCCTGACATCAAGTGGCGTTTATTTAAAAATTGTATAATTCTTCTCCCTAACCCAATTTAAAATTTAAAAGTTAAAACCTACTGCAAATTGCAATTTCTTTTTTAATTTGCATTAAACTTAAACTAACGGTTATTTTTGCGGCGATTCCACAATGTTATTGCAAATTTAAGGTCAAGATTTAGTCAACTAAATATCGGAAACGAACGCTGGGAAATATTCCATATCTCCCACCTCCAGATTACCCCCTGGTATAAATTGTAGGGAGACCCTTGTTTTCAGGGATATACATGAATATGTTATATACCCTACCCATATCATATATTTCATAAAAAATTCGGTCCTATTGAGTGCAAAACATTCTAGGCTAGACATAAACATAATTGGTCGAGTAATTTGTGTATAAAACAATAATTTATAAACTATTTAACTTACTGATCCCAGATTTCGCACACTTTAATTGTTGATGTTAATGATTTAATAATGTGTTCCGAAGCCATTGTCTTAAAAATAACAAACTATTAATAAATTAATTAGAAAATTAAAAAAAAAACTGTGAAATATAGAGAAACATTTTTTTACATAAACAGTGACACATAGTTTATATTTTTTTATGTAGTACTAAAAAAATTGTATCGTTAAAATAAATAAACAATATTATCAATAAATAAGTAAAGTAAAAATATGTAAATTAGAATTTTTTTTCAGAATATCGCAGAAAAATAGAAAGTATCCGTTTTTAACAAAAAAAGAAAAAGGAAACTATGTTGTTCTTAAAAATCATAATAAGCATCACTGATATGAGCCCCCCCAAAAAAAAATTCAAGTATTTTATAAATAATACATTTTTGATAAAAAATTTTCAAATAAATATAGCAAAAATGAAAACAAAAATCAATTTTATGTAATTTTAAATAATCAGAATACAAATAAACTTAGATATTAATACAATATATTTTTCCATTGGTTTAACTGAATTTTTCACTTTACAAAGTGGCCTAATTTTCCCGGACTAAACAGTCCGACCTGTTAAATTTATGTAATCCTTTGGAGGTTAAAAACTGATACTGATAGATCTAGCAGACGATACGAAATTTGCAGAATCAACTTTCTCTAAACTTCTTTTTTCTTTTCATTAACAAAAAATTTGTATGAAAATTAATTGTTTCAGGCTTAAAAGTGTCTCACGAATTTAAACCGTTCATTGAATCTCAACTAGAAGAAATTAAAACCAACAAACAAATCAAATTAGAACTCTTAGTTTATCGTCAGAGAAAAGCTGAAATGTATCGAATGTTGGCCAAAGACCGTAAGCCGTTTAGAAGAATCAAAAACGACGAACTTTTAGTCACTGAATATGAAAAACAAAAAGAAATTAGTAACAAATTGAGACACATAATAACCGAACTGCAAAAAACAAATCAAATCAGTCATCAGGAATTGGTGAGGTCGTTTCATATTCTATCTGTTCTATATGTAACTTAAAAACGAAACTGTACTAGACTACTATATTTATATTTTTTTATTTATATTTAGCATTGTATTTGTCTGTAAATGTATGTAATAAAAGAGCTTTTAGCAATAGCAAAGTTATTAATTTATTACAATAAATATTTTTAATTAGTGAACTATTTAAGGTTAGGACTCTTTAAAGATTTTCTTGGCTTTTTCAGCCGGAAAAAGACAAAATGTGTTAATTAAAATTTTTGGTTAATACAAACTATAAAAATGGTTGCATAATATATTTACGAAATTTATTGTAACAAAACATAAAATTCTAATGGATATTTGGATGTTTGGCTAAAAGCGAATCTCTAATTTTATCAATTTCATTTTTGCTATCATTTTTTTAACTCATATATATCCGTAAGAGAAACTGTAAAGATGGAGAAAACAGCGTAACCGTTACTTTTACCTAACGTTACTATGAATTATCTAATGTTTCCAGCCTTTTATTAGACTTTCCCTGATCTTTAACTCATTATTTAAAATTTCTGATATTTCCAGACATTTTTAGCTTCATATTTATTTTCCCTAACTATTCCAGATTCTTCAACCGAGTCCGAACCCTGACTATTTCTTTGGGACAACATCCTTAATAATAGAGCCATAACTTTTTTCCTAGGCCACCTTTTTGAGATCTGCAAAGAACCACTAGTCACCGTGGACTAGATGAGGAAAGTACGAGGGTTCGTTCTCTAGATTAAGCAGAAAAGTTTTAACAAGTTTGGGAGTTGTGAAAATCTCTCGGAAAATCTATATTCAATGATTTTTTATCTCTTTCTTTACATTACCAATGTATCTTATAACTCTAGGTGCAAATAATTGGTCGCAGGTCGAAATGGTTAAAGTGTAGAAGGAAATAAATTGCTGATAATTCATCTCTTTGACATTATTATTGATGTGAAATGGCTCAATAAATTTACTGTTTATCTTGACATCTTCAAGATAATATTTTTCAGCTTACTGGAAACCTGTAAACCAATAAACAATCATTATAAAGTCGTAAACCAATATTGATATTTCCCTATATCGGTTTCAATTGTAGCATTTTGTAACATGTCATACTATTTATATGCAGAGCAATGGTGCAATGGTCCATTTATCAGATATATTTTATGTTTCTCAGAAGCTACGGATAATCGTCATCAAAATGAAATACAATATGTTGTAAATAACATATTGTAATAACGGGTGCTTGCTGTACCTACCTAGCAAGATTTTTATTTGAATACTTTGTAAACGCGACTGTTAAATTATTATTTTATTCATAGAAATATGTAAAGAGACCCGCCTATTTACATTTTTACGCGATCACACATTTTTATCAACAAAAATCCGTGATGGCCAACTTAAAACTGCTTCTTATTCTTTACCGACTGTGTTTAAAAACAAACAATATTATTCATATTACAACAACTACTTTTTTATGTTTAAGTTAACTAGGTAGTTAAGGAAACTAGTTTAATTTAATACTTGTGTATTTTTTTAATTAAAAATGTACTCTTGACTTAGTTAAATCTACACCTATCGGAAAAGTCTAGAAATAATTTAAATTGCACGGGAAATCTATGCATTAGGTACTTCAATTTCTAATGATAAATATACCTGTTAAGAACAGTAAACAACCAAACGGTTTATTTGAAAAATACGTTTTAAATTCAATTACAGCTGTTTCGCTAAAAACTAGCATCGTCAGATTGGCATGTTGAAGTTACATGTTTCCTAACATGTACTCTTGTTTGTTTGAATGAACAGTTGAAACTCGAGTTGAAACCTAGAAATCCATTTTTCTAAGTTTGCCTTTTTCATTCCATCGTTTTACAGTTTTCCACCACATAGTCTCTCATTTTGCTTATTTATTACTAATTTATTTTTATTTTTATTTGGTTTGCTAATATTCCTAAACACCTACTCTTTATGTTATCATATATTACAATCTTAGACTAGGAAAGAGAGAGGACAGCGCATGGCAATGAAAACCTTATGCGTGTGAGTGAAGCCAAGTTTCAAACGTTTGGTGGTAAACAAATTTGGAACGTCGAATTGTATTTTTTTAGTTTTTTTAATAATTTTCACCTTTTTTAATTACCTGAATAGACATTTTAAAATGGTTAATTATGCAGTTTATAAGTGCAACAGTCAGAGTGCTAAAAAAGAGGAAGGAATTTCATTTCATAGGTAAAAAGTATTTTAAAACTATTTCCTTGAAATTTATTTTTATTAATATTACAACTTTCAGGTAATAGATGTTTAACTAAATCACATATGTTATGTATGATACTCGGTATGATAACTTAAATTAATAGTACATACATTTTGAAAACTGTTTTCATTCAGTTTTAAAGATTATTTTTCAATTAATTATTATTTTCTCATAGATGTAATAGTTTTGCAGTGGCGTGGAACAAAAACATATATTTAAAATAGATAAAATAGATTAAAATTGTAATATTTATTAAATAAATATGTTTTAAAATGATTGTTATTTTTTTTTGGAGAAGTACATATTTAAAGACTTTTTTAAATTAGATTTGTAATACGAAATAATGAAAATGATTATTTAATAATCGTATAAGAAAAATCGTATGATACGCCTATGTCAATATTGTCCGCCATTAGTTTGGTGGTAAATGGGTTACATAAATTGATTCCAATGCGCAGTCCCTTAGAACAAAAAGAAACAGGAAGGAGTATATGCAAAATGACCTTGAGTCCAGAAAGGAGCTTGCATATGACGGCCAATTGTCAATTTTAATTTCCGTTTCCATTGACGTACCGAAAAAGAATGAAAATCATAATCAAGGTTTTTATTTTTAATAAATTTCAACCAATCAATTGTGTGAATACAATTAGTGTTCTAAATAATTTAGTATTTATAAGAAACGAATGATACGCCTATGCGCTCATTTTTGACATTTCTATGCAAATATTGCTTTGACAGTATACTGTAAATATAAAAAATGAGTCATACTAGGCGTGTGTTCGGGGAGCACGCTTTCAAGCTATGTAGCGCCAAGAGCCATATAACGCAAACGAGGAATAGTACTAGATAGTGCCAACTGGCGCAAATAGCGTGCTCCCCGAACACACCCTAGGAGCTTCAAGATGGCCGACTTCCGTCGCAAATTTTTCTTAAAGTTAATATATGACAGACTCCTTCCTGTTTCTTTTTGTTCTAAGCGCAGTCCTCTCTCTTTCCTTGTCTAAGATTACAATGCTGTATTTCTTAACCTATTTCTTCTTCTTTTTAATATTAACATTGTAATAATCTACTGTATAAACTATAATTTCATTTAATTGTTAGATTCACTTTGGTTGTTAATTTGTTTAAACTTTACATTTGTTACCATTATTTATTGTTCTATTCCGCTATGCTTGCATTTGTTCTCTTTTTCGTTCTGTCATTTGTAATTTTTGTTCTATCTTTAACCAGCTTCCTATGTACCATAGACTTGATTGTTGATAATTTCATGTTCTATGTAATTTAAATTTTTCTGACAGTCCTTCATTCTGTTCTGTGCATGTCAATAATTTGTTTATTTTCAATTTTTCTTCAGTTTTTTCAATTAAATTATATATTTTTTATTTCATTTCTTCAAAATAGGCAAAAAAACGAAAAAATGAGCCGTCAAAAAACCTTTTTTGATTAAAAAAATGGTGATTGAAAATTATCAAATTTTATTTTAACTGAAATTATATTATAACGGCTGAATATTTCTTAAGGCAAAAAATACAGTATTTTTAGTATACCAAAAAGTATATTTGATCAAACTTTCAGCTCAATCGAACCATTTTTGTATAAGATAAAAATTAAGAACCGAAAAAACGGTTTTTTGGATTTTTTTCGGAAATTTTTGAGGTTAGGGCAAAAATGATTATTACATAAGTTGTAGATTTTTTTATTTCCAACAACTTTTTCATTTGACTTTTTTGAATAGGATGCATTCTTCAGTCACAAATCGCAAAAAACCATTATTACCCCTAAAAACCACCCCTCCTGTACCCCCTAATGACGATTTTGGTTCGGAATGTTTTTTTTATTTAGTTATGATGTCCTTGACTAAATTGTCCCATTAGTTTGCTGCAAGAAAACATTTATTATTAACTAGTTTCTACTCAATCTAATTATTATTAATATTTGTTTTTCAATGACACAAACTTCTAATTTAGTCTGTATTGCTCATTCTATAATTACTTTTTCAGCCTGATGATGGCCTACGACATTGATTTTGATTTTTTCTTCGTCAAATAATTTAAAATTATTTGATGCTCGTAGAACGCGTCAATTATATTAGAGGTGATCACAATACACAATTTTTGAGCTGAATAGCAGATTCTAATTAACGGTATCCGCGATGTGGTCGGCGGATCTGTAAGTACACGGCTGGACGGTCATAGATAGAGAAATCCCAGACAAGAAATCAATTATCCAATTTCGTAAGAAATAACTCGTCATTAAAAATACTTTCTCAGACGCTCATGATTATCATTATTTCGGTTGCTTCCCTCCGGCCGAGAACAGAGACGACGTCAATTAGAAAAAGATAAAGAGATATCTCGAACGACATGCCACCCATCAGAATTGGCCGTGGCGCCTGCACTATCTTCAAATGTTTCTTGGTAGGTCGCCGCGGCCGCCTATGCACCCAGACACGGGAATTCGTCCTCTCATCATCGTTATAATCCGAGCAAATTTAACAATTTACAACACGTACCTTCACCTTTACACTCGACCAACGAAAAATTAAAATTATTGTGCAAATAAATACGAGAATTTATAATAAGGTATATATTGTACAGCTTATTTAAGAAGGTTTGTAACTCATACTTATGTATCCTGACAAGATAATTTAATGTATTACGGCTATATTCTAATATTTGTGAACATGAAAGTATGTGCGACGTTGCCGCCTTTCATAATTTAGATTCTCGGATAATATTCCGTTCTTGGAGTAAAATAAACGGTTTTTTTGGAAAGTTGAATTTTCTTGTACTATAAAACAAGCCTCTTGGCGAGACAAAAACCGTGGGTTCCAAAACTATATACTTATCTTACGTTTTTTTACTTTCCAACATACGGTTTGATTATAAGAATGAACGGCATGGCATGAGGATTTCTTAAACGGTATACAGGGTGATGTCTCTCAACTTTTTTAAAATCGCGGAAAAAATTCTTTCATCGAATTTATTTGATTTTTGAGAAGTTTATGAATCGATTAGTAGAAGAATGAATATGATTTATGTTTTGGGATTAACTTACTTGTTTGATTTAAAGAGGAATGAATGTGTTGAGGCCGCCTAATTATTTAACTGATAAGGCAATATTTTTGAATATACCTAACTTGTATAAAGTAATAAAACTGGGAGAAATGAAAAGAAATATAACATGTGTATTAAAGTACGTTTCACAATAATTCGTTGACTTGGTACCTGCTCTTAACTGCTCTTAAGGGATTACTAATAAAAGGTGGTTAATATTTCTTCGAACTTTGGCCGTAAACCGGTGAACTATTTACAGAAAGGTATTATTTATTTTTGTCCAGGAAGATATATTTTGGATTTTTTATTTTTCAGGTAAAATTTTAAATTATTATTACTGACCATCAATAGTAAATCATTAGTAAATGTTTTTAAAAAATTTCGTGATTTTTTTTACAAAATAAATTTAAGTTTTAGTAAATGTTACTGAGTTTTATTTAAATCTATTTTGAAAACCGGATTACGGATCTGTTAATGTTTACTGTACAGTGAGAAATTTATAACCTTTCATTACTAAGGTCAGGTACCGAGTCAACGAATTATTGTGAAACGTACTTTACCAATATTTATTGTACGGACTCTTACTCCACTGTAGTACAACAAAACTTTGAAGTTTTCTTATATTAAAAAACACTGAAAATGATATCAATTCCGTAACAGAGTAGGTACATCAGTTATTATAACTAACACTACATATATTAAGCTTTAAACAAAACTTTAGTTTAGAAAACCAATCTAAATATAATAGATATTTGATCGTCTTTTATGACTTAATAAACGTTTTACATATACCTATTGTTAGACTCGTGAATAAGACTAGGAATGGAGTATCTACACTAACATTGATCTGTTTTGATTGCTGTAAGGCTCCCAAATAAGTAAAGTTATAGTATATTGTGAGAAAGTGGGCAATAGCAGCCCGCGGCTGCTCGAGTGTACCGAGGGCAGCAAATACCAGCTATGGGGCGACACACAACTTTTTCACGCCTACCTTTAAAAAAAAATTTAACTAAAATAAGATATGACATTTTTAAGATTCGAACCCGAGCCCTCTGCGTGAGAGGCAAGCACGTATAACACTGCGCCACGATCATTCTCAGTTTATACTATTATGTATTTGCTCGTCTTCATCATGAGGTATTCAAAACTGACGCTTCTTTTAAAAATTGAATGCACTTTTCTTGCGATAGTGTTTAATATTTTTTTACTTTATCATTTATAGAATTTTATTTGAGAAAAGCTCTCACTTTGTAGAATTGGTAAAAATTGATATTATTTCTGATTTAAAAATGTCAAATCAAAGGCACACTTTTTTATTGCTAGAATAAAAAAATCGTAGAGTTGCAAAATAATAATTTCCGCCCTATTTTGGTGTTCATATGATTGGTTTTCCGGCAAGGTAGGCGGAAAAATATTTAATTTCCTGAATAGAGCACAAATTACTGTTAGTGCCTCTTGACCTGGCTCTTGGCTGTCTGGATTGTTTTTACTGCGCAGTGACAATTTTTGAGGTTATATAATATAACTTATGTTTTACAAAAATAGTACACTTGTGAGGTTTTTAGAGCATGAATTTATAGCGATTTTTTAACTAACGAATGTAAGAATTATTAGTGTATTATTAAAGTGTGTATAGTGTATAAAAACTTCCAAAAATAGATATCCGAGGTAAAATTGGGATGACCTATGACTCTAAACAATTTCTTTTATATATGCAAAGCAAATTTTCAGCTAGAATTTTTGTGTTTTGCGTTATGAGGGTAACTCAGTAATAACCGAGGTAATAACCTTACCACTGTTATTGTGGGATTCCCTAATTTGTGAAGTCAATTCATGAATGTAATTAACAAAAAACATATGAAAAAAAAATATCGCTAATTTTCAGGTTCCATTTAATACTCGATTTAATATAATGTGAAATTTTCTACCTTTTAGTTTTTTGTTTACCTCAGTTATTTTCTGTTAATATTCATACTTCATGAACAATCTGACAACGCTGCAAACGTTCACGATGACGTAAACGCAACTGTATTTGGCTTTTACTATACATGTCATATGAACAGTTTTCCAAACATTTTTGGAGGATTTGGACTGTCAAAACGTCGTGGGACACCCTGTGTTTTTATTTGTCTATGGTCTTTACGTTGATGTTTCAGCGGTCAAAAAATTTCAGGAAATGTTTTTAGCTGCCATGGTAACGAGTCAAAATTAAGGCATTTTATTGGTTAAAAGCTAGAAGTGTGAAATTTTCAAAATACTCGCACCTAAATATTCGATAATGTTATATCAGACTTTAACATAAAAACACATACAAATAAAATAGTGGATTTTTATTTTTTTTTTATTTATTTTTTTATTTATTCATAAATTATCCCTGTATATCTTCCCAATCGACTCAGACATCGACCTTTATGGAGTATAAGTGGATTACTCTGTAAGTGTATAAAAGATAAAGAGTAGGTTCAAAATTGAGAAGGATGGGTCTCGCTTGATGTACTTCTGTAATAATATCGGATTCGAAATTTTTTTACCTGACGGGCGCCAACGTCTCTCTTCTTCTTTTTGTTTGTGTATCAAGTCGATGACAAATGGGTTGAAGACGTGTTTGATTTATAAAAAGGAAGTAACATATTGAATTAACCGGAATACGATCAACAAAAAAGGCAGAATTATTATAAACGTGTTAAATACCGTTTAACCCCTTCTATCGTAGTCAATTCTAAAACATTCTAAATAGCGATTAAAAGGTAGAAATACTTTTAATTGATCCCTGCTGTGACTGTTATTTTGTTATCGGAAGGCGTTACGAAGACGTGTCATCGTAAATACGCATAATGTATAGGGTGTCCCGTTTTGAACCTGTTCTCGATGGTTTTCCGACGACAAGGTCACAGCTGGAAGCTATACGTTTTTTTCATTAACGATGACGTTAGCGGGTTCATTATTTATACAATATGCGGATTTTATTTTTTGTTAAATGATCAAGAGATTTACATAAGCAGCAAAATGGATTTTTTGAATAATCAACGCGATAATCTATTAAGATTTATTTTATTTGTTACATTACAAGTGATACGCCACTGGTACATGAAGACTAAAACCTCGTGTCATTTGACATATGATAATTTAACCGTTTTGCGTGTAATTAGATCCGAGATTAGATCCCTGTCAATACAAATTATTATTTTCAATATAATATAGATTTTTCAACCAATAGAATCATGTTATATTGATTTTGATTTGACTTGACAACTATCCAAGTATTTTTAGTTTTTAAGGAGTAACTACAAAAATGAACGACAATAGAGATTTTTTTCTAAATCCTCTTGAAATTACAAAAATAATGACAGCTGCCGTTTACTTGATATAACAATATTCTAATAAATACACTGCTCAACAAAGTGGATATTTTTTAAATTTCAGAAAATTGCGTACAAAAATAATATTTTAAATATACGTTTCATGATATCAGTAAACTCTGTTTATAGGTAGTAGGAAGCGGATTTCAAAATACTAATGCCCGTAAATACCTATAGTTAGGAGTTGAGATTGGTCTCGAGCTTGAGTACGACTTGAGACGGGGTCTGTATACTATAAACGAATCTCGAGCTGATCGTAGGATTACTGCGCTTGCGTGACTTTAAGTTGATATCCCAAAATAAATAAATATATACTTATGTACTATCGGCTTCAGAATAGCATATACATTTTCAAACTCAAATCGCTTGCATTTAATTAATTTTAAGGATGGCCTATTTATTGTGTATAACCAATCACGGTTTAAATAATAATAAATTTGAAATCAGATAAACAGTTGTCCACGCCCACATCTTTAATGTTTATGCCTGTGTATTATAATTTGTTTTTTATTGCAACCTCTCTACTGATTCCTTTTTTACTTTACTTAGTATGGAACCCTCGATAATAAGTGTTTGTTTAGGATTAAAATCCCTTTTCAAAACATTTTTTTTATTATATCAGTGCAAAAATGCGAAAAAAACCTATTTATTCGGGACATGACCGACCCTTGCAAATAAACTTAATAACCAAAAAACATTTAATGTAGGCGTTTTAAAAATTGCCACTCCTATGTTGTTAAAGAA
>CM068989.1:0-73394 GCA_035357415.1 Ophraella communa | reverse complement strand
ATCTTTAGTCATTTGAATATTTTTTATTGTACCTTTATGTAAGTGAACGTCGTTGATAAGATATCACACGCTATAAAAAGCAGCTATTTTAAGTAAATGCACACAAATGCACTTATGCGAAGGTCATACTAATACACATATTAAAATAAATCGAATTTCCGAACAGGTTTTCTTTGACATTATCTACCAAATCTCTATCGAAAATCCACAAGCAGAAAATAGCTAGTGAGATACATTTAAAGTATACAGGACGATCAACAAAAATAATCTACTAGTAGGTAAGGTTCAATTGAAAATCTTTAATATCTCTAGGACTAATAGGAAAACTAAATTATTATTTACTATCTTGCTCCGTCCTGGATATCACTATAGGCACCGCATTCTTGATTTCTCAAAATTGGAGCCTAACGAGTTTAAACAGGTCTCGCCGTGGTTGAGCTCCCCACTCACATTCAACCTAACCTAACCTATATTTCATAAGCATGTGATCTGTTTTACATTTTTAGAATGTCATCTTCCCTTACCATAACTTGCCCTGTGATCAGGGGATATTTCTAATTTGGTTAGAGCTATCATTACAATTCTATTTCAAATAAGGAGGAGATTTTCCCTCTGAACAAACCACTCTATCTTTTGAGGATTCTTGAATCTTTAAACTTAAACCTGCTGTTTGATGACGTTCTATACGTTTCTGCGACTTGTATATATTCCTAAAGCAATGGGATGATGATCATGATGAGCATCTCAAGTCTCACCCTGTACAAATCATATGTCAAACAAATCTAACCAATTTTATATTTAATACGATATCTCTTACTTTTTTTTGTAGAAAAGGTTGCAAACCCTAATAAAAATTGGTAACAAAAAATCCCCCTCGAGCGTCAGTAACGATGTTTTTTTCTTCTCGTAAAATATGCCAGTCTCCAATGTTAAAAATAACTGCAATAAAAGTAAATGCGTAAACTTTTTATAGCTGCGAATATATTATATTTCATGTATTAACATTAATAATTGCCATTTTCGGCGAATAAATAACTCTGTCCTATACGACACCATTATCGTTAACTAGATTTATAGCAAAAAACGTACCGGTATAATAAAAAGAAGAAGAAAAAGCAGATAAAAATTCTCTCTCATTTATAACAATTTGTCCGGCATTTACAGCAAGCATTCAATTTATGAAAAGCCTTAATTTGACTAGTTTTAAATCTGCGAATACAAGTTTTACACAGTTTTTATGATTGAGAATAATTTAGAATGTAGGAAACATAAATTTAACCAAGCTGTTAGCAAGAATTATTTATCTCTTTGAAAAATATGGACTCCGAGATTTAAAACAGATTTATTTAATGTAACCATATCAGCTTTACAACAAATTACAATATCTAATTAAAGAATTTGAATTTAATTGAAAGTACTGCCAAAATGTGCTAGTGATCTCAAATTAATCACGATGAGGTAGGACCCAACAATCTGAAGTGGATGTTTACTTACTAATTTAAAAAATAATAGTATCAATCTGTCAGTAAAACAGTAAATAAATTAGCCATTTAAAATCTAGTGACAAACAATGAATATTAAGCACTTTATGAAATTACAATTTTGACTTTTAACCGATCCAATTATATGTAAAACAGAAGGCCGCTTCATCTATATGAAAATATTCAGATTCTCCTTTGCTACATCTTTTTCGTATAATCTGCATTTTGAGCGAAATTTTAAAATTTTATTATCTCGGTTACGTTTTCCTATTCAGGCTAAAAGTTTTATATCTTTTAATTTTGCTAAATTAACCGGACACAGATTTTTATCGAATTGATTATATTTTTTACAATCAACATTTCTACATAAACCGTTTGGTATGAATGTTAAATGGTGTTTTAAATTTAATACCTATATTTTAAACTTATTTTGGTATTTTTATATTTTATGTTTTTAGCTTACATTTTTTTGTACTCTTGAAATACAAATTATGGGTTGATGGCCCAGAGCATTCACTACATCACAAATACTTTCGGATTTACAGTGCACAGGAAGATTTCGAAAAACAGAATATTACACCAGCAAACCCAGATCAGTTCTTAATTTAATTTTCTAAGACATATTGTAAATAATTTGTGATAAAAACTTCTAATAATTGATTTTTTTACTAAAAATACCTCATGTACAGTCGGCTTTAGAATAGCATATACATGTTAAATGTGAATTTCGTTTACCCACCGAAATTATAAAAACGCCCTTCTTATACAACAAAGGAATGGCAATTTTTAAAACGCCTTCATTAAATGGTTTTGGGAGATTAAGTGTATTTACAATAGTCGGTCATGTCCCGAATAAATAAGTTTTTTTTTGTATTTTTGTACTGATATAATAAAAAAAGGGATTTTAATCCCAAACAAACATTTATTATTGAGGGTTCCAAACTAAGTGAAGATGTGGGCGTGGACAACTGTTTAACTGATTTCAAATTTATTATTATTTAAACCGTGATTGGTTACACAAAATAAAAAGGCTGTCTATTCAATGTAAACGATTTTAGTTTGAAAATGTATATGCAATTCTGAAGCCGATAGTACCTTAAATATGTTTTGATAAGGATTGTTGATAAATTGATAACTTATCTTTGAACGGTTTTTAAAAAATTCAACTTTTTAGCTGTCTCGATAGATATACTTATTATCATCCGATTGACATATTACAGTTACAATTTATTTTATGATATAGCTATATCTTATACTGATTGAATAGTGTTAAGACTAGACCAAGTATTGAAGTAATTTGACATACCAATATTAAAACTTAGATGTTATTACCCCTAAGGGATTATCCTGGATATATTTCCCTCTAAGATCAATACAAACTTTGCAATGTTACTTCAGCTTGTCAATCTGACGATGATATTATGTCGAAACAGCTGTGATTGGCCTAGAAAGTTAATTATTTCAATAAACCGTAAAATTTTTATTCAAAACTTCTCTTTTTAATGTTTAATGTATGATTGATCAACCGCAGGGTACAATTAATTTCAATAAAAGAGACTATTTATCATCTCCTGCATCGGCAATCCCTGCTGCTATTCATATATTCATAAGCTGTTACTTAAGTCAGGTACTTGATGTCCATCTCGATCGGAGAGCAATTTCAGTTAGACGTAAAGAAGGTATATATATAGCACATAACGTAAAGTTATGCATAACATACCGTTATAAACGTGATCCAAAAGCATAACATCCAAGTCAAATCTCTTATGAAATAATAATAAAAGAAGCATCAAAAAAGCCATAATTTTAAATGGAAAACTCGAATTTGCAGATGATACCGAACTGATTATTGTCTCACCCCTGCAGGATCCGTAAAAAGGGCGTCTGTAATGAAGGCAATTAATTAAAAAAAAATGGACATCGAGTGTAATTTTATTTTGTTTGTAGATATCCAAATATCTATATACCTACTCGAGGGAAAAAGGGGAAAAAGGTGTTGGTTTTTAAAATTAAATTTCCCCGAAAATAACAGGTGGTGTAATTCGATAAGAAAAAAGTTTAGGGTTGTTTTTAAACAGGGATAAGTAAAGTTAATAAATCTCTGTTAGAAAGTATGTGTAGCAGAAAGTTTTTTCATTATTTTTTATCCGTTCAAATAAGTGGAGGATCTCGATGTGAATACAAATTTGATATGACGTGAAATCGATTATTACATTTGCCGAGAAACACACGAGACAATGAAACCTTTCAAATTTTATTTTTATCGTTACTATTAGTTTGAGTTTATATTCTGCACAGAGAACACTCAGATTTTGTCCTAAAATAAAGGGCATTTAACACAGTTCAAGATGTTCCCAATTGAATGTTTGATAATAAACAAAATTTAAAAGCATTTGGTTACCAAGATACCTATATACCGAAATTGTATAGTACAATTCCTTCATTTGATCTCGTGTCATTCAAATAACAATATTTAGTCCTGTGCAAGGATTCGAGAGCTTGGAATGAAATTATTTTATTTTTATTTAGTGGACTGTAATTTTTTAGGTCATTTTTTACTTCCCTCCTTTGCTCTGAGGTACATCGCAGAAAACCTTCGTTGATTATACTCTATTGTTGAAGACTAGTTTAGTAGGATCATATTAATCAAAATGATAGCAATATATATTTAGGATAAGATACCTACTTACTAATATTGGTATTAATTTTGCAAGTAATTTTTCTCATTTCGTAAAATTTAGCAATAAATAATTAGTAAGTTTTAAACGTAGCGCCAACTAATAACCAATAATGAAGTGTGTTTAAAAGTCAACGTTGTCACATTTTAGCTACGTTCGTTTCAAGTATTCTCAAAGAACTGGCGGCACAAAACACCGTGTTCTGTGACTAACTAATTGTACCAGTTGACAAGATATATGACAGGAGAGAAAATCGTGTTTATCTGTAATAAACAAACAAGATCCCTATTCTTGACGGTGATAGAATAGAACAGCCAATAGAAAGTGGGCGTGGTTCTATTGAAAATGCCAAAACCGTATTCTTGAAATTCGTTCTCTCACTGTACCGATAGAAGGGTTGCTCCCCGAGAGAACAATTACTTCTATTGGTTATTTTTGAAGGAACCGCTATAACACCAAGAGAAGGTGTTAGGGATTTTTATTTTCGAACCAAAAATAGTATAGAAGTAATTTCTTTCATAAACCAAACACAACCAAACAACAAATTAAACTAACGAAAATAACAGAATATTTTGTTTAGTGTTTTACTCCTTATTTGATAAAGTGTCAATCAGAGAACACAAATATCCATATGTTGATCTCTTTTTAATGACAACAAATAAGAGAGAGAGATAAGTTTCTCGGTTAATATTAAAGCATATCGACAACATCGCAAATTTTCTACCAATCTTATTGAAACACGTCACTTACCACTTATGACGTATGTAACCATTAAATTTAAATTTCAAAAGCCGATTATGGCTAGAGGATTAATTTTATAAAAATTTTATTTGTACAGTTGAACCACTAAAAACCTATTTTATAAGATGCAGATATAAAAAAAAATCACTAAACTAGTCCATTATACGCTTTTCTAGAAATTCATAGTTCGTAGTAAATTATTACAATTACATCTCATACATAACAAAGGTTATTACTAAGTACATGCTTTCTTCTTTTTACATAGATATATAGAGAAATTTTTAGATAGATGTTCTCTCATCATAGATAATTTATTTAGAAATGAATAATGTTATTGAAGAAAAAAATGCATCTGTAAAATAACTAAAAGACCTTTAACTAGGTTTTAATGAACGAAATGACAATATCGTATATCTTTGACAATGATAACTTTAAAAAATAATAAACGAGTAACTAAGTAACTAATCTAGATAGAAGTTAGTAAAGATCTAGTCTAATATTTTCATCACAGACATGTCTAATGTCTAATTTTTGGTAATATACATTCTATAACCTTCCTCAACAAATATTTTGTTGCAGAAATGACAAGGAATGTCAAACTATACACCTACGCCAAGCTCCACGATTTCGCTAAATTTATCATCGGATGTGAACGTTTCAAAATCGACAGTTCCAGATGTTTCAGACAAAGACAACTACATTCAACACATAGCACTAGCCATTCTACTAACGATCGTCATTCTGATAGTTATTATAGGCAACACGCTCGTTATTTTGGCGGTCATCACAACGAGAAGATTACGGACCGTGACGAATTGTTTCGTTATGTCGTTGGCCGTCGCTGATTGGTTAGTAGGAATATGTGTTATGCCTCCAGCTGTTGCTTACACGCTTATAGGTGAGTGGAATTTACTTAAGACCGATCTAAAAATATATAACTAGACCACTAAGTACGTAATTACAGAAAACGAGGGGCAATCAATTGAAAAATATTTCTATATACATTTCTGAGGTACAGAAAATCTTAGTTGTTTTCAAACTAAGCTTGACCGTTTTCCAAAGAAAAAACAAATACTTCCTGGGCTATATGTCCCACCGGACATAGGATTATATCTCAAAACATTTTATAAATTATTTTAAAAAAATTTACAATTATGGCGAATGCTAAGTAAACATTTTGGTGGTAGTTACTATTATAAGCAATTGGCGGAAGTGGTAATAACAGGTTGGCTGAAAAGTCTCCGGTCTGACCTATAGATGACGACATTAGAATTAAATTCATTTCATTTTTAGATAGTATCAACCTTCAAAAGATTAGTGTAAAAATTTGACAGCTGTCGGACTATTAGTTTGTGAGATATTGCATTTTTAGTGAAGCAACTTTTGTTATTTTCAAAAAGATGGAAAAAAAAGAATTTCCTGTGCTTATTAAATATTGTTATTTGAAAGGAAAAAATACAGTTGAAGCAAAAGCTTTGCTTGATAATGAGTTTCCGGACTCTGCGCCAGGAAAAATCAACAATCATTGACTGGTACGCAAAATTCAAGCGTGGTGAAATGAGCACCAAAGACGGTGAACGCAGTGGACGCCCAAAAGAGGTGATTACCGACGAAAATATCAAAAAAATCCACAAAATGATTTTGAGTGACCGTAAAGTGAATATGATCGAGATAGCTGACACTCTAAAGATATCTAGGGAACCTGTTGAACATATCGTTCACGAATATTTGGGTATGCGGAAGCTCTGTGCGAAATGGGTGCCGCGCATGCTCACAATCGACCAAAAACAGCAACGAATTGATGATTCTGAGCAGTGTTTGCAGCTGTTAAGTCGTAATAAACCCGATTTTTTGCGTCGATATGTGACTATGGATGAAACTTGGCTCCATCACTTCACGCCTGAGTCCAATCGCAGTGGACTGCGGCCGGTGAACCGCCACCAAAGCGTGGAAAGACTCAACAGTCAGCTGGCAAAGTTATGGCCTCAGTTTTTTGGGATACACACGGTATATTGTTCATCGATTATTTAGAAAAGGGAAAAACAATCAACAGCGACTATTACTGTGCATTATTGGAACGATTGAAGACCGAAATCGCGAAAAAACGGCCCCATATGAAGAAGAAAAAAAGTGTTGTTTCATCAAGACAAAGCACCGTGTCACAAATCATTGAAAACGATGGCAAAATTGCATGAATTGGGCTTCGAATTGCTTCCTCACCCACCGTATTCTCCAGATCTAGCCCCCAGCGACTTTTTCCTTTTCTCTGACCTGAAGAGAATGCTCGCGGGAAAAAAATTTGACTCTGATACTGAGGTAATCGCCGAAACTGAAGCCTATTTTGAGGACAAACAAAAATGGTATCGAAAAGTTGGAAGGTCGCTATAATCGCTGTATCGCCCTTGAAGGCAACTATGTTGAATAAAAAAAATGAATTTTGTCAAAATATTGTGTTTTACTATGGTAGACCGGGGACTTTTCAGCCGACCTGTTATGTTATGCCCAATTCTAAAACAGATATTTTAGTAGCAAATGAAGCATAACCAGAGAATGTGAAATACTGTTTGTGTTCTGAGAGCACGATATTACTGGTAAAAGACAACTGTCTTATTAAAAACATGGCGCTTTCACTGGCCATAAAACCGTTTATGATATGTAAGGTTATGTCGAAGCTCTAGATTATGATTATTCATTTTGAGATGATAAAAAATTAAACAAATCGATTGGATATATATTTTTTTGTACTAGAAATGAACTCACCATATCCCTTTGTGAAGTCTATTTATGGTACCTATTATTTGTTAAAAATGTTTTCCAAAATATTCAAGTGTATGAATGCAAATTTGATTTCATCTTGGCACTGGCGGAGCCAATAGGCCAGCTATATTTTGGGTTGTTATTTCAATTAATTTTGTATTTACATTTATATCTTTTTTGCATACATGTTTTTACAATTGTGTTAGTAAGTATTTACCTGATAATTTTTTTTTATTTTTAACTCATGTTTTTTAAATTCTTTCTTTTTAGGTGTATTTGTTTTTGTCTTTTTTTTTGTGTTTTTTTTTGGTATTTTATGTATGTTTTTTTATTTTTGTATGTTTTTTTTTAAAGAAATCATCTTCGCAATGTAGTTGCAGAAACGTGCCAATGCATTCCCAAAAACTGTCCTTTTGCTCAAATGTAGCTACAAAACAATGGAGATTAAAAACATTTATTTTATTAAAATAAACCGAAAATAATCGTTTAAAAACAGATTTGGAAAATAATAGAAAATCTTTTCCACTGTAGAAATACCCGGGTGAAATCTTTTATCGAGTTAATCGCTCAAAGCGTAAAAACTTTTACTAAAAAAAGTTCAAATACACGGATTAAACTTTTAAGTTGTTGAAAACTTTGTTTGTTCCGTGCGGGCAGTCTTATGAAAGATTTTTCCTCGGGACAATGGAATTTTTGTAATAATTTTCCTTAGTTTCTTAGCCCTTTGTCGAATGATTAGAACAATGTCTTCCAATTTAGAAGGTACTTAAATTTACAGTAACCAATTTTACGTGAAATTTCTCAATTTACTTTCTAATTATTTTTTAAAGCTAAAAATGGTGACATTTTTCTTGAAATACTTCACGAACATACTCGATTTAATTATTGAAAGAAAAGCATCTAATTTAACTGGCAATAGCTGTAATTATATCTTGATTGTTTTAAAAAGTTGTGTTTTGTTTTAGGTGTATGGGAATTGGGATGGATCCTCTGCGACATATGGATCTCTCTTGATATTTTATTGTGTACTGCGTCAATTCTTAGTTTGTGTGCCATCAGTATAGACAGATATTTCGCCGTAACTCAACCCCTAAGGTATTCAAGGAACAGACGATCCAAAAGATTGGCATTCGGCATGATTCTCATCGTCTGGATCAGTTCTTTGCTCATTTCTTGTCCTCCGATATTTGGATGGTAAGTTACAATCGTTGTTTAACATTAGTTTTAGCGGTTTTCGGTTTTCTGCAATATCGGTTCGCCTATTCAAACAGGATTTCTCAAAAAATAATTAACAATAAGTAGGATAATTCCTTACATTGGGAATGAAGAGGGATATTAATAGTATCGAGAGATCATTATAAAATTTGATGTCTTCGAAATGTTCCAGCTTCTTTCAGCTAATTCGGTCGTGGTTATGCCAGCTTACCCTACAGTCCTTTCAAATACATTGTGATATTTCATCACTCTATACTTTTTTGAAACAGGGTGTAGTTTTATTAATTATTTTTGTCCATCTTATATCAATATTGACCAGCTTTGAAAATAAAACCGTAAATAGATATTAGATTTTTATATAAGTTGTGGAATGATTAAAAAATTGGTAATAAAATAGATTATATTGTAGAAAACAAGGTTAATAATAAAGTAAACTATTAAAATAGAAAAGCTATAAATAATCTGATTGAAAATATGTACGCTGGAAGGTCATAAAAGTATATACTTATTTTTGTATATTCCGGATATATTGTCAGCTGTGACCCATTAATATTTATTAGTTTATCTCAACAAACAAATATATTATACACTCTTTCAAAAAAAGCATTGCATCACTTAATACTATTAGTAAATACGATTTATATAAATGATTGTTTTTAGGTTTATGTTAATTTACCTACTTTTAGGAAAATTTACATAATATGTAGTGCTATCATTGAAGCATTATTGCTCCGAATTTTACTGTGAACCGAAGTTTTTCGAAATATCCAATACTTTTCAAGTTATTGTCAATTGAAAATTCGCAATTTTTTCACGTTTTTCATTGGTTTTTTACAAATATCTCCAAAAATATAGGTTTTATCGAAAACTTTATGAAAACAAAATTATAGCAGGTAAAGAAATAAACAATTTGGTTTTTTATAAAGTATTCTAAGTGCAATATTAAGTTAGATATTAAAGATCAAAGCCGTTTTTTATTTTTGTCTGAAATTTAATCGATGCGTGGTCAATGCCATCTAGCAGCGAGCAGGTGCATTTTATGCATTCTAATAAGAAAGGATTTTTTAGTGCTTGAAATAAGCTTTAAAATGAGCACTTTTAAGAGTCTTTTGCACCTAAAATAAGTAAGCTGTATCGCAAATAAGAGGAGCATCTAATGTTTTTTCTTTTAAATCAATGGGTTAGAAATAGATATTCAAATGATTACATTGTTGCAAAGGCGATAAGGAGACCTTTCAAATGAGCTGTCACGTGACCTCGGTTTGCAGTTAAAAAATCGTCGCCATCACTAATGACGTAATGTCCAACACATCTATAGCAGTTGATGGCGATTCAAAAATTAAAATTGACGTGTTTTAAAATTTTTCTTAAAGTCGTCTGTTTCTGAAATAATGAATTTATTTCATACATTTACATCATACTGTATATATTTTTACTCGTTTTCCCAATGTCAATAAAGTTTGTTATGACTTTTATATGTTTACTATAAATATTTTGAATTGCTACATTCGAGATGTAATTATCCGTTTCCCGCAAAGCGTTCAAACAAATTATCCAGTTGTTTGTTTGGTTTAATGTGCATTCTTGTTTATTATCTTTTTGTTATTTTGAAAAAACCCGTCGACTTTTTGTTACGGGGTAATAATATGACGGTCCTATTTCTTTGATTTTACAGGTACGAGCATGGCAAGCACGACGGAAAAAGTTGTAGATACAACAAAAACACTGGATACGTCATCTTTTCCGCAATGGGGTCGTTCTTTATGCCTATGGTGGTCATGGTGTACGTTTACATTAAAATTTCGTGTGTCGTTGCCCAGAGACACGATCAGCTGGCTCATATCGACACCTCTCACCCCAGAGTAAGTTATAAACGAAATTTATTGTATTAAACCTTACTTTGTGGAAGTCCGTCATATTAAGCAAATAATGATTTATCCAGTCGTCTTTGACTAAAAAAGTTGAGTTTTTCGATAAGATAGTGGAAGTTTTGTTATATAAAAGTTATTAGTTTAGTCTTCTTAATTCATTTTTGTTTTAAAAATCAAATAAGTAACTGAATTAATAATATATTTTTAATTGAATATATACAGTGAGGCTCTAAAATTTCTTTTCTGCTTTATTTTCTGAATCTTAAGAATTAGAACTTTTGGGAAACTGAAATTGACGAAATAGTCCAATCAATAGAGAGAATAAAGTGACAAAAATTCAGTAATGGATGAGACCGGTACAGTTGTATAGAGGGCAATAATTAGACATACCTACTCTATATAAAAAGTAACTCCTAAAAGTGTATTGTTTATAAGCAGGGAGTGGACAAAATTGGCCAAAACAGGTTTTTTAATTGTACAAGCTAAAGTATGCATTTTAGGAATAAAAGTTTCAAATAATAGTTTTAAAGAATAAAAAAATCTATAATTTGAGACTTTATAAAATTAATTTGGTCAATTTGTTATTGTAAAATAGTCAAAAAACCTCTCAAAATGTCTGTTTACTTTATTTAAAAAAAAAATAACTTTTTTATCATTCTCATGTCCTTAAAATGTAGCCCTTGTAATTCTAAAAAAAAGAGAATTTGTAAAAACAAATCGGATAATTTGTTGCTGAGACATTGTTAAATGTTTATCCCAAGACGCTTAATGTATAATTCCATAACTTTTTGTTCTACTGTTCGATTTCGTTCCACAAGGTCTCATTCTCTTTGGGAAGGTCCAAATTTTTATATTATGTGAATTTTATAATCAAAAATCAATTTTCAACCCCTTAAATTCTACTTTTAAAAAAAGGGTGTTTTTTTTTATAAACATTTAAAGCTACAGCGCCCTCTATAAATTTTATCAATTTCTTATATCAAGATTCAAATAACTGATTTAAAAACAAAGATTTAAAAAAAACTGTTTTAGACCAATAGGAGACGAGTTAGGATTTTTTTTTAAATCATATCTCATTTGTTTATAATAATTAAGAAACGAATTTTGTGGTATTTAGTACTTAAAGACTTATATTTTTATATTCTCAAATAAAATTTATAAAAAAAAGGTGTTGAAGTATAAAAAAAAAAAAATAAAAGTTATGAACTTGTAGGTAAAATTCAAGTTACTCGTCTCCTATTGGTCCAAAAAAGTTTTTTTTAAAATCTTTGTTTTTAAATCAATTATTTGAATCTTGATATAAGAAATTGATAAAATTTATACAGCTTTAAATGTTTATAAAAAAAACACCCTTTTTTTAAAAGTAGAATTAAGGGGTTGAAGAATTAAAGCGAAGTATTCGTAAAGAATTTCTAAACAGATGACACGGGAAGAGTTTTCTGCTAGACTTTTTTATTAATAACAAGTCAATGATCAATATTTAAAAATTAACATATATCTAATAATTTAAAAGAAAAAGAAAAATTAATTTTTATTGGTATATCATTGGAAAGAATTTGAAACAAGTTTTCGTTAATTCTTTTGATTATGTCATTTAGTATCATAAAAAACCAATAATCATTCCCTAGTTCAGTTTTCCAAAATTTCTTATTCTTACGGTTCAAAAAATAAAGATATGAGAGGGACTTTAGAACCGCCACGTTATTTAACTGATGTAGTATTTTTTTGACAGAAGAAACAAAAATTAATCTACAATACCAAAGAAGAATCGGATCTAGATAGAATCTCATCGGAATGTGAAGATACTAACCTAAGATGTCAAAGGTATGTTATTTTTTTTACTACCCACCAAATGTTTTTAACGTTTTGATACTTTGTATTAAAGGGGTAGTTTTTTTTTGCAGCAATCACTCTCCGGAAATATTAAACCACAACGATCAATCGAAGAAACAACCGATAACCCAATCCAGATCTCTTCGATCGAATTACTCCTTCAATCATATGAACGAACCTCTGACGCCATCTCGATCGGCAAGTTTATACCGGACGACGTTTCCGTTACGACATGCCGGTCCGGAAAACCTCATTTTGGACACCTCCATATTGAATTTCGAACCGGCGTCCAGAGTGTCTTCCTTTAGAAGAGAAACGAAAACTGCGCAAACTCTAAGCATCGTCATCGGCGGTTTTATCGCTTGTTGGTTACCGTTTTTCATATTTTACTTATTAACACCTTTCATTAATACCAACGAAATCAATAGTTTGATCATGTCGTATTTGACGTGGCTGGGGTGGATTAATTCCGCTATTAATCCGTTTATTTACGCTTTTTACAGTCCGGATTTTCGACTGGCCTTTTGGAGATTGACCATTAGACATTTTACGAAAAGCCACAGACAGAATTTGGCGATGCAGCACAAATAAGACCATAGAAGATTCTATCGTTTAGAGTGGTCTACCTATAATTGGACATTAGCAAGAATTTGTATGCGTTTATTTTGCAGATAGATTCGCGGTCCAACTGAAAAAACTGAATGCAACATTCCAAACTGAGACACTTATTGTAATAATATTCAGAGGGGTACTGTTTATGTTTTAAGATATGGCAATGCTTATCACCATTATAATATACCATGAGTAAGCAGTTTAATAGTGTACAACTTCCAAGATTTATTCGTTTATTAACAACTTTAAATTGTTGATCTGCTAGATGTCTTTTTATTTCATGTTCTTCAAGAAAATTTAAATTTTGGTTTTAATCACAAATTGAAATAGGGCCCATGGGACCTGTCCGGACTCGACGATAAGTAAGTACCTACCTGATTGGAAATGAAATATAAAGGTTTTGGTTTAGTATCGTCTACAGCAGGAATGGGAAATAATATTAGAGACGAACATCTTACGGATGACCAGATACTACTTAGGATTTACGTACAAAAGTACGTTAACAGTAAACGAGGACAAACTAGACCCATAATCAGGCAATTGGACTCTGGTATTTGGGATACCTAGTAAAATGTGTTCAATAATATACTGCCTACAATAAAAAGGGACTGATGGTAATAAACCACTTTTATTGCGATCGTCTGTAAAGGATTATTGCTTATGGTCAAAATTTGCACACAGGATCGGTTCTTGTATTTGTATAATTTGGGTTGAGTATAATAATTTATATTTGTGGTCCCGTAGTGAGAGTTAGTCTGTGCTGTTTAATAATTTTTGAGAAAAATGTTTCGTCTTTGGGAAACTGCATCATGCGGCGCCTTGTGTTACTGTTCCTGTTCGACGACGAGTTTTATCCCTTGATGCCAAAGAAATCGTCAGACATGTTCATCAGAAGCTGGTCCAAAGAGGTTGGGCTTTTACTTAAGCTGTAAGAGAAACCAGCGATTTGGCAGAGATACCGGAATCATTAATGAGAGTTCACATTTCGATGCCAATTCATCCGAGACGAAAACGAAACGATAGTGGTGTTTCCAGAACCATTAATGACTGTGATAAAGATTTGATAAGAAGAATTATCTACTCTATGTACGAAGACAACTTGGTGCCTACTATCAGATCATTGCAAACAAGACTAAAGAGCTCCACTGAGATAAGGATATCAATTGGAAACCTATGGACACTTTTATCCAAACTAGGTTTCAAATACTGCAAAAATGACAAGAGTCAAGTTATTATGGAATCCCAACGGATTAGGCAATGGCGTTTTCAATATTTGACTGCCATAAGTGATTACAGGTCTTTACAAAGACCAATAATTTGTTTGGATGAGATCTGTTATGATACCCACGATACGCCGGTAAAGAACATACAGTTTTTCGTCATTATGTCCTTCTGTAGTTGCATTAATCCGGCAAAATATAGATGACCCAGACGCTTATTGTTGGAAAAGTACAATAAACCATGTTATAAAAGTGGAAGATTCATACAGGGCATTTCATACTAATATATAACCCCTTATAATGAATGTAGACGACGATAATGATAGTGAAACTGAATTGATATATTAACATATTTAAATTTTTATTAAATTTTATTGTGAATATCCTTTAATATGCGTTTCTATTAAAAAATTATTTTTGCAAATTTAATCCTGACCTGCATTCTTCACCCAAACTTGCCAATACCTGAGATAAAAGTACCTAAGAAGTTTATTATCACCATCAGTCCCCTTTTATTGTAGGCACTATATTGTTGAACACACTTTACCTCTTGTACATAATATATTGAAGATTTATATGAACAAGCAAGCCTTTCATAATATTTTATTTTGTCGCTCGACTGTGATTTTTTTTTCATTGTATCACTTTACAACTATTAGAATTTTTTATGCATTTATCAATTTAACACCATTCTGAACTTGCAGACTAGTCTACAATAAATCTTCATAATGAAAAGAATAATTAATTTGAGTATCTTCCGTGTAATAATGAATTTTTATATTTTCAACACGATTTCTTATGACGTTGCGGTAAATTTCGAATAGCACGCCGAAATTTCCGCAGTCTGTGGAAACGTTGCTTAAAATTTACGCTTTGAAATTACCAAGCTTGGTTAAAGCGAAAAGAGAAAATAAAAAGAATGAAAGACTGTAGCTATCTAAATAATTAAACTAATTTTATATTCCGCAGCACTTTTTTCTAAATATACTTTCCAGCGCTTTACATTTTACAACTTGAATCTTTATAGAATTTACAATGTTTAAGGATAATTTTGTTACAACTCGCGGCTTAAAAGCGTATGTAATTTTACTTTAAAAGTGGATATTTGACACGTTTATGGACATTTTTTATTGAAAATGTGCTTTTTTAATAATATAATTGAATTATTTTACGGAATTTGAGAATGTGCAACTTCTCTTGCGGCAAATGTAAAGTGTTCTTCAACTTGTTATCGTTATTAAAACATATCAATCATCGAAATTAAAATGTTAACAAAATGGAATAATGTAATAAAAACATTTTTTGAACATTAATCATTCCGTAAATGATCAACATTTATTTGCTCTCTGTTAAATGCCTAAATAAATGTAAAATACGAATAGGTTTATAAAAATATATAAATATATGGTATTAAATTTTTTTGGTATTTGTATATACATATATCGATAATATCTGATACTATTGTACAAACTAAATGTTATAAAAAGTGAGATTTAAAATTTCAAAAGTGTCAATTCTATGTTATTGATCAAAAATAAGACTTCACAAAGATTCACAAGATTATCCAAGGCTGTAGAGGTACTGATATTTTAAGTTTTTGTTAATGCGAATTAAAAGTTTATATCCTCTTCAAGGATTGTTTTTAATCCTTAGATTTATCGGTGTGATATTAATGTTAGGTTAGGTTAGGTGGCAACAATCAGAAAAATGGACATTCATTAAAATGGTTTAATATTATAACATCCAAGAATCTGATAAGACAAATTCCAATAAATTAAACTCGAAAATTTTATTTTTGATCAAGAATATAAAGTCGAAATAACGTAGTGATTTTATCGAATGAAATATTGTTTTATTCTAGTCATATAGAATTAAGAAATATATTAAATAATATATTATATAGATATATAAATTGATTATTAAAGACATTGAATTTAAGATGTTTTGTATTTGTTACTTCCTGCATTAAAACAATTTATAAGTTAGTTTTTAAATTATAGTTCAGTCTTCCTTTCTCGAAGTTATCAAAAAAATGTAATTATATAATTGTCTTCAATATTATACTATTCGTATTCCGCCTGTAACATGAGTAGATAAATTTAAAACATTTTTGAAATGAACCATCATACATCCATCTATCAATAGACATTCAAACTTTCGCAGTTAATTTTCTAATAAACTTTTAGGAGTAACTAAATAGCCCTGGGACCCAATTCTCGAAATTATTACTATGGGGAAATGCGAAATATCCCTATGGAAAATAGTTTTACCTATTCTCGACGTATTTCATGGGAATTTTTTCCATCAAATTTTTTTTTCATCAAAAACATTTTTTAGTGTCACTAATTGGTGAATAAATCAATTAGGTATATCCAGCATTTAGCTTTTATTTATTTTATTGTAAATAATGGTTGCATTATTTGAACGTACTCTACAAACAACTGATCAAAAAATAAAAATAAGTGCCAATGGTATATTAATGCGATGACAATTATATAAATTAATTATCCCAAGACAACCACCCGGAACCGCTAAAGATTTCGACTGTCGTGGCGCACAATTTCGAGTCGAAATTATACTTAGAATCAGAGCCCTGGAGATAATTATATAAAACATACAGTAATCTATTTTCTTGTAACTTAACGCTGGAGGTTCGGTACAGTTAGTTTTGCTCCCAAAAAATGGGTGGCGCTGCCTGTAGGTTATTTTAAATCATCAAATTATTAATTTCTCTTTGTTTAAATATTTGCATATCAGCTAATTTAAATGTCTGGATTGAAAACATTTTCAACGAGTTATTAATTTCTGTACATAACTACGTATATAAAAATATAACAGCTGTATCATCTGGAGATGATTGTATAAAATTTACAGTAATCTATTTTTATGTAACTCAAAGCAGGAGCTTCGGTATAGTTAGTTTCGCTCTCAATAAATGAGTGGCGCTGCCTGTAGGTTATTTTAATTTATAAAATTAAATTCTCTTTATTTAAATATTTGCATATTGCCATGATATTACTCTCCCTTAGTTACGTTTATAACATTATCAGTTGTTATATTAAGTTGACAATCATTTATGTCAGTTTTTGTAGAATAAAGCCTTGTATTAAAAGGTAATTCTTCGTATTCATTACAATTTATTCTACAAAAACTGACATAAATGGATAAGCTGCTTCGCCCCGATCGATTAGATATTGATATTACACTAGGAAATGCAGGTCAGTTTTGGAATCATTGGTACCGATCATTCGTGAATTTTCTGGAAGCGGCAGATGTACATGACAAAAAAAGAAGCTGAATCTACTAATAAACTACGTGAGTCCAGTCGTTTTTGAGTCCATTAGTGAGAGTACAACGTATGAAGATGCCATAAAAACCCTTGAAAGCCTCTACATAAAGCCCAAAAATGAAATATTCTCCCGACATTCTCTCTCATCAAGAAAACAACTAGCAGGTGAGTCAATTGACCAATATTTACAAATCTTGAAGCAGATGAGCAAAGACTGCAATTTTAAAGCTGTTACTGCAGAGCAAAATAGAGATGATTTCATTCGAGACTCGTTTATCAGTGGCTTGAGTTCACCTCAAATTAGACAGCGGCTTCTAGAGAGCACTCTTCTTTAAGCTTAATTCAAGCATATGATACTGCGAGAGCGTTAGAAATAGCCAAGCAACATGCTGAATTATATTCATCAAATTTTGATTCAAGTGTTGCCGTTTTACAAAACGCAGAACCGTCACAAGATTCTGAAAACTCATCAACCAGGCAGTTAACAGCTGCTGCATCTTTCCAGAAATATTTCTTTTGTGGCAGAGATAGACACCTGCGCCAACATTGTCCTGCTAAAAATGCAATTTGCAATTCCTGCAATAAAAGGGGTCATTTTTCAACTGTGTGTAGATCAAGTAACACCAGAAGAGCTCAGAAGTCGTCTGCTGCTATTTTGTCTATGATTTCTGCTGCCTCTCCTAGTTGTCTATCAAAATCCATTATTCAAATTAAAATAAACAACATAATCACAGATGCACTAGTCGATACAGGAAGTTCTGATAGCTATATTTTAAGTAAAATTGTTGCCAGTAGAAATATTCCTGTTTTCCCGTCAAGAATCAATGTTAAAATGGCGTCATTATCTCTCACATCGCAAGTTCTTGGATATTGTATTGTACGCCTACAAATTTTGGATAACACTTATTCAGATGTAAAGCTTTTAGTCCTTGATGAACTCTGCACGGAAGCAATCATTGGTCATGATATTCTCAAACAACATTCCCGACTCGAAATTCTCTTTGGAGGGGATAAATCTGCCCTATCAATATGCAATCTAGCAGTAGCAAATGTTGAACCATTCAGTTTATTTTCAAATTTGACGTTTAATTGCAAACCAATCGCAATAAAATCCCGCCGATTTACAACTTCAGACCTCAACTTTATTGAGCAAGAAATCAAACATCTTCTAAAAGAAAAGATCATAGAACCTAGTATCTCTCCCTGGCGAGCTCAACCTCTCGTAGTTTCAAGTGAAAACCACAAGAAACGCATGTGTATTGACTATTCTCAAACTATAAATAAATATACATTATTGGATGCATATCCATTGCCACGGATAGAAGACATTGTAAGCCAAATTTCAAAGTATTCCATTTTTAGTACAATTGATCTCCGTAGTGCCTATTACCAAATTCCAATTAAAGATGAAGAAAAGATCTATACTGCATTTGAAGCTTGTGGAAATTTGTACCAATTTACTCGTATTCCGTTTGGTGTTACCAATGGAGTTGCTTGTTTTCAACGGACCATCGATAGCATCATCAAGAAAGAGAATCTTAAAAGCGTATATACTTATCTGGATGACGTCACTGTTTGCGGTAACTCACAAGAAGAACATGATAAAAATTTACAAATTTTTTAAAAATGTCATTAAGAAGTACCGTTTAACAATTAATGAAACAAAATCAAGATTTTCCCTCAGATCGATTTCCATTCTTGAGTATTTAATATGCAACAAAACTATGAAGCCGGACCCAGAACGACTTAAGCCTCTCTTAAACTTACCAGTACCTGATTCTACAGCTTCTCTGCGAAGAATTTTAGGAATGTTTGCACACTATTCTAAATGGGTCCCTAAATTTTCCGAAAAAATTCAGCCGTTGGCACACAGCACAAGTTTTCCATTATCTGAAAAAGCAATTTCGGCATTTAGACAGCTCAAACAAGACATAGCCAATTCTTCGATTTCTTCAATTGATGACGACGTTGTATTAACTGTTGAAACCGATGCCTCGGAGTTTGCGATAGCTGCTCAGTTATCTCAATCAGGTAGACCAGTCTCATTTTTTTCAAGAACCTTATCCTCTCAGGAACAAAAGCATTCTTCAGTCGAAAAAGAAGCGTATGCAATAGTAGAAGCACTGAAAAAGTGGCGACATTTTTTAATTGGCAGACATTTTCAGCTCGTTACGGACCAGAAGTCAGTGGCATTTATGTTTAACAACAAGTCTTCTTCAAAAATCAAAAATGAAAAAATTCAACGTTGGCGTTTGGAATTGTCATGCTACAAGTATGATATCGTTTATAGACCAGGAAGTCAAAACACGGTAGCTGATGCATTTTCCCGTATTACTTCCCGTATTACTTCTGCTACATCGGTTGATCAAAATAAATTATTTGCTTTACATTCTTCTTTGTGTCACCCTGGTATTACTCGGTTTTTCCATTGGATACGTTGCAAAAATCTCCCTTATTCTGTGGATGACGTCCGTCAAATTACCTCCTCATGTCCTGTTTGTGCTGAAATTAAACCAAAATTTCATAAAAATGAAGGAACATTAATAAAAGCCACCTCACCATTTGAACGTCTTAATTTGGATTTTAAAGGTCCTTTGCCTTCATCTTCAAAAAATAAGTACTTACTAACAGTTGTCGATGAATTTTCCAGATTCCCATTCGCATTTCCATGTTCTGACATATCATCCTCTACAGTTATCCAATGTTTGCGTCAATTATTTTCTATATTTGGCACTCCTTCATACGTTCATTCTGACCAAGGTACCTCTTTCATGTCTCGCGAACTTAAGTCATTTTTAGAGTCTCACGGTATTGCTTCAAGTCGCACGACTCCCTATAATCCTCAGGGTAATGGCCAGTGCGAACTATATAATGGAATCATATGGCAAACAATCCAGTTGGCTTTAAAATCTCAAAATTTGAAAATCAACCAGTGGGAGCAGGTTCTAGTGGATTCTCTGCACTCTATTAGATCTCTTTTATGCACTGCTATTAACTCGACCCCACATGAACGTCTGTTTAACTATGTGAGACGCTCAACTTATGGATCGTCAGTTCCTACATGGCTAGCTTCTCCAGGACCAGTGCTATTAAAGAGATTCGTCCGTATGAATAAATATGAACCTTTAGTTGATGAAGTCCAACTTCTAGAAGCCAACTCGGATTACGCCCATATCCGAATGAAAAATGGGGAAGAAAAGACAGTTTCCACTCGGCATTTAGCTCCTCGAGGAGACACATCATTAATTAATTCCAATGAAAATTCTAATAATCAAATTCAAGATCATCTAAATCAAGAGCTTCAAAATCAAGACAAGTCGGATCGAGACCAAGGCATTCAAGAAAATCTAGACCAAAGCTGTCAAGAAAGCCAAGGCCAAATCGTTCAAGAAAATCGAGACCATATAATTCAAGACAACTTAAACCAAAATAATCAAGACGCAGTACTGAATATCGATAGGCCAGTTAGGACACGAAGGCGTCCTCAATATTTAGAAGACTACCTTGAAAAATAAGAAGGCGGGAAGAATGCCATGATATTACTCTCCCTTAGTTACGTTTATAACATTATCAGTTGTTATATTAAGTTGACAATCATTTATGTCAGTTTTTGTAGAATAAAGCCTTGTATTAAAAGGTAATTCTTCGTATTCATTACACATATCAACTAATTTAAATATCTGGATTGAAAACATTATCAAATAATTACTAGTTTTTGTATATAACTATATATATAAAAATATTACAGCTGCGTCATCTGGAGATAATTATATAAAATTTACAGTATTCTATTTTTTGGTAACTCAATGCTGGAGGTTCGGTATAGTTAGTTTCGCTCTCAAAAAATGGGTGGCGCTGCCTGTAGGTTATGTTAAATCATCAAATTATTAATTTCTCTTTGTTTAAATATTTGTATATCAAGTAATTTAAATATCTGGATTGAAAACATTATCAAAGAATTATTAAATTTAGTATATAACGATGTATATAAAAATATTACAGTTGCGTCATCTAGAGATGAATATATAAAAATTACAGTAATCTATGTTTTTGTAACTCAACGCTGGAGGTTCGGTTCAGTTAGTTTGGCTATTAATAAATGGGTGACGCTGCCTGTAGGTTATTTTAAACCATCAAATTATTAAATTTTCTTTATTTAAATATTTGCATATTAACTAATGTAAATATCTGGATTGAAAACATTATCAAAGAATTACTATTTTTTGTATATAACTATGTATATAAAAATATTCCAGCTGTATTATCTGGAGATGATTGTATAAAATTTACAGTAATCTATTTTTATGTAACTCAAAGCAGGAGCTTCGGTACAGTTAGTTTCGCCCTCAATAAATGAGTGGCGCTGTCCGTAGGTTATTTTAATTTATCAAAATAAATTCTCTTTATTTAAATATTTGCATATCAACTAATTTAAACATCTGGATTGAAACATTATCAAAAAATTATTATTTTTTGAAAATAACTATTATATAGAATCAGATTTTTTTCTTTACTATTTCTATCTCTATCGAGTTACCTACAGAGTACACGTTCTGTTATCTGTCATCATTGATAAACGCTTGTCATTACTTGTCAATCTTGTCATAATAAAAGCAAATAAATGTGTGGTGTAAAAAGTATATTTTTTTTACTTCATCTTATCTTTTATAATAGTAGTTTACAGTGATAGTGTATATCGTCATATTTTGTAAACGTTACGGAAATAATAGTTATAAAATGTCCATCAGACCAGAGGATCATCGTCGAAAATGGGACAAGGAAGAATACGAAAAACTCGCAGAGGAAAGAATAAAAGAAGAGAAAAATTTAAAGGAAGAAACGGAAAACAAAAAGAAAGGACCTCCTATTAAAAGGGAACTTTTAAAAACCCGAGAATATAAAGTTGATCTTGATTCCAAACTAGGAAAGAGCATCGTAATAAATAAAAACACCCCAACATCTCAATCAGGAGGTTACTATTGCAATGTCTGTGATTGTGTTGTCAAAGACTCCATCAACTTCTTGGATCATATTAATGGTAAGAAACATCAGAGAAATTTGGGTATGTCAATGAAAGTGGAAAGAAGTTCATTAGACTCAGTAAAGAAAAGATTTGAAGTTATTAAGAAAAAAAGGGAAGAGAAAAAGAAAGAGTATGATATAAATTCTCGATTACAAGAACTTGCTGAGGAAGAAGAAAAATTAAAGGAATATAGAAGGGAGAAAAAGAAAGAGAAAAGAAAAATTGAAGAGGTAGAGGAAGAAGAAACACCAAGTGAACTAGCTAGTATAATGGGATTTTCTGGATTTGGTAGTTCCAAGAGAAAATAAAATGATTTAATTTGTGTTAAATTTTCCATAGCAAACTAATATTGAACCAATACCTACTATATTTTTACACTAGTTTGATTTACAAATATTTGACACTAAAGGTAATATGAGTAGTCCACTTGCAAAGTGTGCTAAGTTATCAATACTTTTGCAAAACTCTCTTTGTTCAATTTTAATTTTCAAATAAAATTATAACCATTTAACTGACATTTTATTTTTTGATCATAAAATAAAACAAAATAACTATAATTAAATATATGACAATCAACATATATCTTTATTACTTAATTTTATAAAAAAAATATTTTAATTGATTTTCTTAAAGAAATGGTTGAACAGTTTAGCGTTCTTTGCAAGTGGACTACTCATATGATTCATAATATATGAATTTTGTTTTGTATTTTAGAAATCAGTTTAGATATTTCAAGAACTTATTTATAGATTATAGAAATAATGGTACACAAGGGATATAAAAAAAATAATTAAGAACATGTAAGGGTATAATTTATATTTTCAACAAAGACATTCACCTATAATTAACAAAGCATACAACATACTTTCTAATAGTAATAGCACTAAAGATGATTTATGTACCTAAAACATAAAGAAATAGTTAATGTTTTATAACTGGTTGACAAAAATAAATTATTAAAATTATTTTATATTTAATTACATATGCGTAACTTCTTTCTATGTAGCGTGCTGGCATAACATCTCTAACAACAGGGTATTTGTCAATATCTTTACAAGAACCACCAACTATTGTTTTAACAATATCTGTCATTAAACTTCCCACAGCTATGGCAGCTGGTTCTCCACAAACTTTTGCTGTTTGTACATAATAACAACCTACAATTGACTTGGATACTCTAAAAAATTAGTAATATATTAGTATTTCAGTCAATGATGAGAAAATAATTTATATATTACTTGCATAATTCAACAATATCTGTGTCTTCTATCCAATCAGCTGGTCCACTGCAACTTTCAAAATCTTGTTTCAACTCACATAAACAAGGATTATACATTTGATATTCTAAAAAATAATTCTACAGATTAAATTATATTAAAAGTATTTGTTTTACATTACCTCTAAAAAAGCCTGATTCATAGCAACACAGTTTATCATTTAAAACATGTAATCCAGTTATAAGTTGAACATATAAACTCTTTGGTGTAAGTATCTTACATCTTTTGTAAGTTTTATCAATCATCTTCAATTCTTGGTCCAATTTACTGAAACGTTGAAATAACAGTTTTGTACGAAATACGAAATTTTAATTATCTATATTTGTCGATGATGAATATACGGGGTGATGAAAACATACCCGCACATATCATTTCCTAATTCGTCTATGGTTAAAGTTATTATACTTTCCGGACTCCATACTTGAAAATTAACCAAAAATTTTATCAACTTGTCTTCATTACAACTTGCACGGCATCCGGCTAAATGCAAGGTATTAGAAAAAATATTTAAATATTACGTATTTTACTTACGCGTTAAAAATATTATAAAAATAAGTGGGACTAAATAAACTTCCCGCATCTTTTAAATAAATTAAAGTGCTGTGTCAATCATAGAATAGTTTAAATTCGATCAAATCATTTAACATTTGTTCTGTAGTGTAGAGAAAAAGTTTGTTCTATGGTTTAGTGTCAGCTTCTGTTATGTGGTGTAGGTCAAGTCCAAGAACGATAAACATTTACCAGGATTGCCTAATCGGCCTGATTTGTCCGCCAGCTGTGTGACGTCATTGCAGTCCTTCATTATAACGTTTACCATATAAATCTTAGACCATATACAAATAGACGTCAATTTTCTGTCCTTGTTGTGAAGCCAAAATAACTTTATGTTGTGTTCTATAACTATATGTTTACAAACAAATCCACGTTTGAATAAAACTTCTTCGGTTGTTTTCGTATATCTTCGACTGCACTGTCTCTTTATAGCATGGAACATTGCGAATCATATGTAAACATTAATCTTACCCTGTTCATAAACTATTTGTGTTATTGTTTTCGTTGTATTAATTTTGGGTTAAAGTTATGATTTAAGAATTTTGATTAGAGTTAAAACCTTGTTAGGTACCTATTAAAAGACCTTTGCGCCGCTGGTATTTGTTGTTTGTAAACAGTACTGCCCACACACCTCATCCCGTAGCTCTACGAACTTCATGCGACAAAGAGAGATAATATTGGCTTCAGTATGTTGTTCAGAAAAATGACGTCACAGCCAGTCTATTTGTATATGGTCTAAGATATAAATGCATGGAAATAATAGGAATTAGACAGTATTTTTATGATTTCTGTAATACTAACGTACCACTATTTGGATTTTTAAGATTAAACACTTATAATTTATAATAAATAATCCCATAAAATCGTTTTAATACTTATATTTAATTAATTTATTGAATATTATTTGGGAAATAGGTAGAGTAAAGAAAACACTATTTAGTTCTATTTTTATTTTAAAAATACATTCAAATAAATTTATTATTACACAAAATCATGCCTAAAACTAGTGTTTTTTGACAAACAAAGAAACAATAAACAATTTGCAGCATATTACTAGTACAATCCGTGAATCTTTTATGGAGCGACATAATATGTATTCTATAGAGAATTTTTAATTACAAATTTAAAATTAACAAAAAATAAGTAAACTATCTCACTAAAATGGTAAAATAAAAAATGTATTCACTATTGAATATTAACGTTGACACTCAACGATACTAACCAAGCAATGTCCAGCCAAGCAGTGTAACACATGAAATTTAAAAGTCCGAACTGGAGTTTAAAAGAACAGTTTTTTAAAAATTTTACACAAAAATGCAACGTACACTAATGTATCCACAATATCTACCAGTCAAAATTTTGAATATTTTTATAATAAATCTAAAAACGACGATTGAAAACGACCTAAAATGCACTGTCAAGATAGGAAAAATACGGCCGAGGACTGCAGTGACGTCACAGGCCACCACGTGCAATCGATTTTTTGGCGAATGTACGTCTTATGGGCAAGAACGATAAACATTTACCAGGATTGCCTAATCGGCCTGATTTGTCCGCCAGCTGTGTGACGTCATTGCAGTCCTTCATTATAACGTTTACCATATAAATGCATGGAAATAATAGGAATTAAACAGTATTTTTATGATTTCTGAAATACTAACGTACCACTATTTAGATTTTTAAGAATAAACACTTATAATTTATAATAAATAATCCCATAAAATCGTTTTAATACTTATATTTAATTAATTTATTGAATATTATTTGGGAAATAGGTAGAGTAAAGAAAACACTATTTAGTTCTATTTTTATTTTAAAAAAATACATTCAAATAAATTTATTATTACACAAAAATCATGCCTAAATATAGTGTTTTTTGACAAACAAAGAAACAATAAACAATTTGCAGCATATTACTAGTACAATCCGTGAATCTTTTATGGAGCGACATAATATGTATTCTATAGAGAATTTTAATTACAAATTTAAAATTAACAAAAAATACTACATATTAAAAAATAGTAAGTAAGTAAACTATCTCACTAAAAACGTAAAAAAATGTATTCACTATTGAATATTAACGTTGACACTCAACGATACTAACTAAGCAATGTCCAGCCAAGCAGTGTAACACATGAAATTTAAAAGTCCGAACTGGAGTTTAAAAGAACAGTTTTTTTAAAAATTTTACACAAAAATGCAACGTACACTAATGTATCCACAATATCTACCAGTCAAAATTTTAAATATTTTTATAATAAATCTAAAAACGACGATTGAAAACGACCTAAAATGCACTGTCAAGATAGGAAAAATACGGCCGAGGACTGCAGTGACGTCACAGGCCACCACGTGCAATCGATTTTTTGGCGAATGTACGTCTTATGGGATTAAGCAATCCTGGTAAATGTTTATCGTTCTTGTCTTATGGGTAAATGTTTATCGTTCTTGGGTCAAGTCAACCTTTATTCTATGGTGTTCGGGTTTAATTTCAATTTGTTTATTCTATGATGTAATGTCAATATTTTTATGTCCTGTGCTGTAGTTTTAAATTTGTTTAGTCTGTGGTGCAAGTGTAACATCCACAGACCACATATTATAATCAATATTTTTTGTTCTGTGGTGTCGATTGATATGATAATTCTTGTGTCAATGTCAATAATTCCGAAGTTGCAAATATTTTATAAATATCAAGATATAAATAAAAAAAATGGTTAGAGATATCGCTGCTTTAATACTCATTTTGGGTATTAATTACACATTGACAACGGCCTTTGTAACAGATCAGTGCATAAGTATATGTAAAAATGTAAAATTACCTACATTAGATTTGGTATTTATTAGTTTACACTTTATTAAACCTTTATTTAATTGAATTTAATTTTAAGGACTTTTACGAACAGGTTGTTTGTCAAAGAGGTTGCAAATTTTATAACATTATTAAGTTTAAAGACGTTCCCAATATAAATCAAACGAAAAAAGAATGTCATCTATGTAAGTATATCAATGAAAGGTTATCAATAATTCAAGTAATAATTTGACTTTGATTATTTTAGCGTGCGGAGAATCTTATGTAGTAAAGGAGGAGAAGGATATATGTCAAACAGGCTGCGATTTAATGGCACAGGAACAAGAGGTATATTACTAAATTAGGATTATTATTATTTTATAGTTTGTTTAATTTTTAGATTTTTATTTCAACATTTCTGATTGAAACTGAAAATAGCATTGTTCTTGCAAGTCCTGATAGAGACATAGAATTGGATTTACTCTCAGATCCAAGTATTAAGAGCCAATTGGAAATAGGCTTTAATATTGATTATAAAATACCTGCAACAAATATCAGAACAATGCCCATAGAAATAGAGGAGGAATTAAAAGTTAAAGAAAGAGATTGGTTGGATTGTGCTTCAAAAAATTCAGGAGTACCAAGATGGATATTATTACTTGTCATTTTGGCATCTGTTTTGGTTGCATTGTGGCTAAGTTTTGCTTTAGAGAAGAGAAACAATACAGAAGAAGAGATCCAGGAAATAGACATTCCTGATGAAAAACTTATTTTAGCCAATGATGAATTATCTATTGGAAAGGAACATAATATTTTGGAGGTGTTTCCTGTTTATTTAAATATACCTAATAAAGAAGCACCTCCAAAATATACAGCTAGTACTGAGGATGTTTAAGATTATAGTTTATTGGAAACTATAATTTTTTTCAATATAGTAAATATCATTTAAATGATATTTATACTTTTTCCAAAGATTCCTTAATTATACGTGTACATGACATGATCAAAGGTAAGTGTTTTTCTTATTAAGTTGATGTTGATAATTGTATAAAATTATTCTAATGAAACTTTTGGACTTGAAGCATAATTGATGGTAAATATTTTTGAAAAATGTTATAAAATAAGTGAGACATTACTATGGGAAAATGATATAATAAAAATATTACATTATTGCATGTACACAATATTTACCAAATATGTTGGCTGTTTAATTTTACAATTGATCTCAATACTTTATGTGAGGTGTTTTTGGAATAACAGAAAAAATCTTTAAATTGTTCTTAATTCTGTATTTCTGAACTGTTGTATGGAAAATTTTGTACTAATTTTTCCTTTTTTGACCTAAATTCCTTGAAAATTGTGATGAGATTTTTTCTGTTATCTTTTTGACTTATTTAATAAGTAGTAGTTATACTGACTATAGTGATTGTTTGTTATTGTGCTTGTTTTAAGTATCATATATTCTTGTAATATTTGATTTATCAGTTATCCAATTTCTTCTAGATGTAACATTTACCATTATGTGATTGAATTGAATTTACCAAAGTAATAAGTAAGCAATGTATATTGTATGTTGTTTTGTTCTCTGTAAATCATTGAATGAACTGTGCAAGAACAAAGATAATTGTTGTTCTAAAATTATTCATAAACAATAAAAATCAAAGTGACATATTTGGTTTTTATTTATTTTATTTTCAATAATATAAAACGTCAAAAGTTTTAGTTTTATTTCACAATTTACTGTATTGAATAAAACAAAATTAATAAATAAAAGTTTATTAAAATTATATTTATCACATTTACAAATAATTGTTTTCAATAATCAGCAGCTGTATTGGCCAAATAGTCCCTTCTTCCTATGTTGGATGCTTGTTTGTTTTGGAGAGCTTCCAGTTTGGGACAGTCTGTAATTCTGTGTCCCAATCCACCACAATAACTACAACCATGTTCTCCTGCAAATATAATTATTCAAATTAAATCGTTTCGTCAAAAATTTATCATTTTTTAATTATGACCACAGCAGGCAAATTTAAGTTTACAAAATGTTTAAATATAATTTATTTGATTGTTAAGCTTTAAAAGTAGAAGTTTCCTGAAAATGTTCTGAGACTGAGAGTCTATCAATTGAAAAAAAAATCACTATTCTAGCCAAAAGAAAGCTCACCAAAGACCAAGTGAAAGAAGTTAGACAAAAATAAGGATCAAGCAAAAAAACGAACCAAATACAAAGACCAAGCCAAGAATAATAACCAAGCAAAATGAAACAAGCCAAAAACAAGAAGCAAGCAAAAAATAACCAATAACAAGACCAAGATAAAGAAGCTAGCCAAGAACAAGAACCAAGCAAAATAAACACAAGTCAAGAACAAAAATATAGCCAATAACAAGACCAAGATAAAGAAGCTAGTCAAGAACAATAACCAAGCAAAGAACAAAAATATAACAAAGAAAATGTGTAGACAGAAACTAAAAAAACAAACCAAGTACAAGGACCAAACTAAATAAACAGGCTAAGAAAAAAGGAAATAAAAACTAGCCAAGAACAAGAACCAAGCAAAGGACAAAAATATAGTCAATAATAAGACCAAGGGAAAAAAGCTAGCCAAGAACAAATAAAATGGGTAGACATAGAAACTAAGGATAATTGTATACTTTATAATAAGTAAAATAAATATTTGCTCATTTTATATATTTTTAACCACAATTTGCTGCCAGTCTAATAGAAGAACAGAATGTAGCCAAAGTAGCTAAAGGTTAATCGAATAAAAAGTTAATTATTATTTTTTTAATCTGAAAATGAATGTTTCCCTTAAAACAGTAGCCTAGTCTCAACTGTTTATAGTAGAGATGATTTAAATGAGAAATTTTCTGATTATTCCAAAATAAAACCCGTTTCTTACCTCCCAGAGCCAAATACTTCTCGTTTTCCGAACACAAATCGGCCAGGAACGTGGGAACTTTCTGTTTAGCTTCCATTAATAAATGCTTGAGATCCAGAAGTACGGATTCGTCGTTCGCTTTATTTATAAACGTGGTCGCTAAACCCTTATTTCCCGATCTACCAGTTCGACCGATTCGATGAACTAAAAAATAATCGACAACTTAGTTAAAAACGTCGACTTATTACAAATCAAACTTTACCGTAGTTTTCTACGTCGTCGGGCATATCGTAGTTAATTACGTGTTGAATATCCGGAAAATCTAAACCTTTCGAGGCCACGTCCGTCGCTACCAACACATCTTTCGCTTGTTTTCTAAACGCTTCCACCGATCGCGACCGTTCTTCCTGATCTGAAACACGAAAATGCTAAAAAACTGGAGAATGTGACCTAGAATTAAAAAAATTAAGTGTAACACAGTTCATTTAGGTACCTTTTCCCCCGTGAATGGCGACAGCTTCCACTCCTTTCAACAACAAATATTCATGTATGGCATCGACGTCTTGCTTCTTCTCGGCAAAAATTAATACCGGAGGTGGAGTTCTTTGTAAACATTCTAATAAGTATACGATTTTAGCTTCTTGTTTGACATATTCGACATCCTAAAAAGTAAACAGTTATTGTAGACTACCGAACGCAGTTTAAACTACCATTACAGCAACACACGTTTTTTAACCATCTAATGAGCGTTTCGGAAACCAAGTTTACTTCTTCAGAGACCAAAGACTGAACTCCAAATCAAAGTAGATAAAATGCAAATAGAATATTCTAAACTTATCAACTAGACTAATGAAAAGAATTTTATAATTTAATTTGTTACCTGTACGACATTCATCGAAGCAGCTCCCGCTCTTCCTACATTTATCGTTATGGGTTTTACCAAAGCCGATCTCGCGAAATTTTGAATCTTCTTAGGCATGGTAGCGGAAAAAAGTAACGTTTGTCGCTGGCCCTAAAATTCGAAACAGAAAAGAACTATTATTTGAATGAAAAAGTAAATAAATTCAAAGAAATATTGTAGTTACATTAAAATAGGAAAATATAGTCCTAACATCCTCTTCAAACCCCAAATCAATCATTCTATCCGCTTCGTCCATACACAAATATCTACAAACAGTTAATTTAACAATTTTCTTCTCCAACATATCCATCAAACGACCAGGAGTAGCTACCATTATATGAACACCCCTAAAACAACCAACAATAATAATATAAATATGTTTATTTAAGGTTTTTTTTATTAATAGACTAGACATTTGTTTTAGTTATTTATTTTACCAACTTTTGAATAACTTCTAATGATTCTGTGACAGGAACTCCTCCAATGGCCAAACAACTTCTTATTAATGGCATTCCATGTTTACTAACACTGTTTGAATAATGCTGAATTATATCAAAAGTCTGCTTTGCCAATTCTCTGGATGGACAAATAATCAAACCATAAGGTCCTTCATTTTTTATAAATGGCAGTTTTACTTCTTGTTCTAAACAAAACATAATTAAAGGCAAAACAAACACTAATGTTTTTCCTGAACCAGTGAAAGCTATGCCAATCATATCTCTACCAGATAATCTGCAACAGAAATTAGTTAAAAAAGAAATTAAAGCAAAAGAAATAAAAAAAAAACAGTTTATATTATACAAAACAGAGAAAATCTAACACTTAAAGCAACAATATTAAATAAAAGAGATTCTGAATTAACAAAAATAAATAAAGATATTTTTATATTTTGCACTTATAAAAATCTTCATTATACACAAATAAATTTACTTACACTGTAGGTATTCCTTGTATTTGAATTGGAGTTGGTTTTTTGATGTGTTTTTCCTTCAATCCTGCAATTATACCTTCATGCAGCTTCATTTCTTTAAAGGTTTTTATTGGAGGAGGAATTTCTTCTCCTTCAACTAGAATACGAAGACTGCTCCTTAATTTTTCATGAACCTCTGGAGGTCTTTGTAAAATATACTTTGGAGGTCGCCAACTATAAATATTATATAAGAAGTAAAAGTTACAGTCATCCTAATTAATTAAAATGTGGATATTATAGATTAAATTACCTTGTTTTTATAGGATCTCTGTATTGTATACCTTTTGCCAACTCTGATACACCCATTAAAGCTTTCTTTTCAGCAACAATTTCCAAAATTTCTTCCTCTTTTTTTAACTGTTTTTCCACGGCGCTAATCTTTTTAGCTGAATACAAAAACAATACCATATATAAAATCAGTATGTTACTAAGAAATAATAGAATTCCTACCTTCAGCTAGTTTTCGCAACTCTGTATGTTGATCAAGTAAAGGAATATTATTCTTCCTTCCCCAAATTTCATCTTCTTCATCATCTTCGTTTGTTTCATTTTCGCTGGAGGATTTTGGTTTATTCTGTTCTGCTTCTTTTAACTGTAATTTATGTTGATATTAGATAAAATTTAAATTATTGTTGTTTTAAAAAACATACCTGGCCTAAACGACCCAACTTAAGTAACTGCTGTTGTTTTCTTTCTTTAACAGGAACGTAAGGAACATAATCATCTTCAGATTCAGAATTACTGTTTTCTTCTCGTCTATATCTCTAAAAAATTAGATGTTGCATTTAACAAAGTGAATGTTTATTCAGATTAATAAACTTACTTTTTTAGGTGGTTCTGGATCAGTCATTTTATGACATTTAAAAACAAATGTGTTTATTTTGTTTTTGAGGTTAGAATTAAACGTCAATGTGAGCAATGTTGTAGATTCGAAACTCTTCCGAGTGAGTTTCGAATTCACTCCGAACGAATCATCCGTGTCAACTCTCGGACAGCTTGCTTGCACAAATGTCAATTGTGTTCTGTGGCCTCCACGTTAAAGAAAGTTGGGTTAGAATAATGTCAAATTAAGTACACAAAATAAAGAATAATCAATTTTATAAAAAACACATTATTAGGAACAACTGAAAATGCCTTTATGTTCTGCAAAATGTGGCAAGAAAGCCATCATGAAAGTAAGTTAGTTAAAATATTGGAAAATCGTGTAAGCCTTCAATATAAATACTTTTAGAGACCAAAAACTGCAGACGTATTATGTAAAGAATGTTTTTTCGAAGCATTTGAAAATGAAATACACTTTACAATTACCAGGGCTAAATTATTTAAGCCTAATTCTACGGTAGCAATAGCAGCATCTGGTGGTAAAGATTCTACTGTACTGGCATATGTTTTGAAAACACTAAATGAAAAATATGACTATAAATTAAATCTAGTGCTTTTATCTATTGACGAAGGAATTACTGGGTATAGGGACGATAGTTTAAATACTGTGAAACAAAATCGTGATGATTATAAAATGTCTTTAAAAATTATGTCATACAAAGATTTATATGGATGGACTATGGATGAAATTGTTGCAGAAGTAAGTATGTAGTTCTATTTTCACCAAAATAGCTTATATGTTTGATATATTTATAGATTGGAAGGAAAAATAATTGTACTTTTTGTGGAGTATTTAGAAGACAAGCATTAGATAGGGGTGCAAATTTGTTAAAAGTGAATTATTTAGCTACTGGTCATAATGCAGATGATATAGCAGAAACTGTTTTAATGAATATTTTAAGAGGAGATTTGGCTAGATTAAGTAGATGTACTTCTATCATAACGGTAATATTTAATTGATTTATGAATTGCAATTTGTGAAAGAAAAATTCTATTTTTAGGATAGTGGGGATGGTATTCCTAGAGTAAAACCTTTAAAATATTGTTTTGAGAAAGAAATTGTAATGTATGCTTATTTTAAAAAGTTAGTTTACTTTTCCACAGAATGTATATTTGCACCAAATGCTTATAGAGGACATGCAAGGGTGCTTCTTAAAGATTTAGAAAAAATTGATCCAACTGTGATAATGAATATAATACATTCAGGTAATTTGATTGTAAAAATTTATTTTACTTTTAAATATTTTGGCAATTTATTTTAGGTGAAACTATTAAAGTTAATGAAATGGCTAATATGCCAAAATTAACTAATTGTACTCGTTGTGGGTATGTATCATCTCAAGAGATTTGCAAGGCCTGTGTCTTGTTGGAAGGTCTCAATAAAGGTTTACCCAAATTAGGAATTGGAAAATCTAGCAAAGTTAAAAGAATACTTAAAGAAAATTCGGAAAAAAAGTGTACAAAAGAAAATAACCAAGAAAATTGTAATGATAGCGAAGATAAAAAGTGTTTATGTTCAGGAAAACAAAATATCAAACAAATAAACTTACAACAAATCGATTTAGAGAATTTAAAGTTATGATTCATTCAAATAAATCCCATTTTTTTATTAAATATATTTATTTTATACACACTCACACTTCTTCTTTTATTCCTGTTTTTTTTTTGGTGATGTAAGCTAATTCTACAAAACTAATAAGTCATATAAACCAAATATTATCCATTTAAAATAATTAACAATAAAATTGTTTAACATGCTAAAATTAAAATGTTTAAAAAACAATGTTAGTTTCTCTTTTATTTACATTAAAATTATATCACATAGGCAACATTTTTATTATCGATATGCGTTCGGCAAATCGGGCAACTTTCCGTTATATCCGCAGCACAATCTTCGCACATACACACGTGTCCGCAGGGCAATAAAATAATCTAAAACGAAAAAAATAATAATTTGAATTTTAAACAACACAGAATGTTGCATTGACAGGTCTTAAGAAATCCTGTGTAAAATAGAAGTAAGTTTAAATAACTATTTTAGAGAAAAAGGTTATGAGAATTAAAATACACATCTAAAAGAACAACTTTCCCTGTTTATATTTAACCTCTTAATTAGATATAACCAAAAATATTTTCCCTATTTCTTATTAAAAGAAATTCAACTGATACTGGTAGTGTTTTGCTTCTTGTTGGAGTATTATTTGATCATACTGAAAGAGAAAATTTAGTGGGACTTAATGCACTTGGACTGGATTGTAGAGGACATATAATGTGAAGGGCTGAAGGGATTCCAATGGGGCCAAGTAAAAGCAATGAGCATGACAGACTAGATAGTTCAATGTAGAGACCTAAGGGTCTCCTAATATGTAAATCTGAGACAACAAGACAGGAAAATGTAAGAATGACAGAACATCACTTGAAAGTTGCTAATAATGGATCAAAATGTAGATGAAAACTGCTTGTTTAATTAAATATCAAAACTTTCTTAACTTACCTCTTTTGGATTTTCCCTACACACAACACAAAGTTGATTCTCACTTAAATCATTGTCTCTAATTTGTCTCCTTCTTTTCCTTCTTGACATTTCCAACTGTAATTTTTGTTTCTCTGCTTCATCCTTTTCACCTTTTATCTTCAAGTACTTCCTAACAATTAACCCTGTTACTATTAAACCAATAGATCCAAATATTATACAAAGAATTCTGTAATTTCTCTTAGAACCGTTTAGTTTTTTTAAAAGAGAAGTTACTCTCATGTTTGTTAAATAAAAAGGGCCTCCATTGCTAGGAGGTTGTAATTTCAGTTGTCCATCTTTTCCATTAAGTAACTCTCCTATACCTATTAATAATTAATAAAAATAGGTATAAGTTGTATTTAAATAATTAAATTATTTAAACTTATAACCGTACCTGTTATTACAGTTCCAGTCCTAAGCATTTTTTCAGTAGATTGTACACCTCTTTGTCTAACTCCAGCAAAGAAACTCCAAATATGGTCTATAACACTAGGTACAGTTGGGTGAAAATTATCAGATATCACATCCATGTCTAAAACAAGATCACCATATTCATATCACACTTTGAAGTTGTTTAAAAATGGTCGTTTCACTAACCTAAAACGTCAGCAGCTAAAGGATCATAAATTTCAACCTGTATTCCATTGGCTTCTAAAGAGAATGGCATAACATTGTGTACTTCTTGAATAATTCTCTCAGAATCTGCCCAAAACCCTGCTGTACTTCTTTGTATAACATGTTCTTTAATCTTTAACAATTGCACTACACCAGATACGCTAGGATTTGCATTACTTATAATAGGGTTTCCTAGTGGTTTGACTGTACCCCTAATTGACACATATGATAACTTTCCTTGGGGATGGGTATCTACAATTTCTTTAAGTTCTTTATTAATTTCTAAATATGGAGCACCTTGTATTAAAGCCATTGCATTTTTATTTTTGTAATACTGTTTTATACAAGCTACCAAAATTAATGAATCTATTCCCAATGCAACAGTTTCTGCTAAATACTCCATAGTTTCCTTTTTTTCTACAAAAATTTAAAGACAATCTTTTGAAGTTGTTAATTTTTACTTAGCATAAGAATGTAATGAATTTTAAATAAATTCCATTTGGTTTTAATTATCTTTCTAAACATTGTCAACTTAAAAACATTACGTGACCGTGACAGATGTCAAACAAGTGTCAAAAATGCTTTCTTCGTTTTGTGTCAAAACTACTGAGCTTACACTTTACAACCAAATTATTTGTTGGCTGAATAATTTGTTGGATATTGTACACACACACGTTGCCTAGCAACCTTTGACATTCTTATTTTAAGTGACATTTGATAAATAAATTGACTCGCGGGATATACAAATTAAACATTTAATTATTTTTACAGTTTTAATTGTTTTAAAGTAATTTTTTATATTTAGAAAAATGGCCGAAGAAGAAAAGAAAAAGGAGGAAGAATCGAAAAGAGTTGTACATACTTATCCCCTTGTTAGAGTGAGTCATAATATTGATTAAACGAACCATAAGATTTTATATAATTATAAGTGAAAAATTAAAATTTATTTTCTTCAACTGCTGTTGTAAAAAGGAATTCATATCTGTTTTAAACCTTCTAATATAGTTTAATAATCTTAGATCCAATTTCATTATTCATTTAAATAATTAATACTCTTTCAGCATTCCGATATGCCAGAAGAGCAAAGAATTGAATCAGTAGAGTTGGTGGTAACAGCATGCGAAAAACATTCTTCCAATAACGAGGTACAATAAACTGTTTTTCGTAAAAATTGTGCATAAAAAATGTAGGTTGTCTTTTCAGGCAGCTGCAAGAATGATCAAAGAAGAAATGGATAAAAAATTGGGTCCACCATTTCACGTAGTCGTCGGTGAAGGATTCGGTTTTGAAATATCGTACGAGTGTTCGAATTTGCTCTACATGTTTTTTGCCGGAAATTTAGCCATCGTCATATGGAAATGTTAATATTTTATTTGAACGAAACCGAAAATTTGTTTCCAAAGATTTTTACCTTACCAGCTCCATTTTATTTTAATTATAGTGCGTACCGTTTATAGAACCAATTTTTATCGAGATTAAATAATTTTTTAGGTTCAAGACAGGTTTTTTTTTCGCATGTTTCAAACATAAGAGGAGTTTTTGGTAAAAGCAATTTACTTTTGAGAAATCATATTATTTAGGGCACCCCTGAACCAATCACTCTCACACTACAGTGATGACACTATGTACCAATTTCCCAGCATGGTTTTTATCCAGTTACTGATAATTTTTTCAACTCCTCTGCGCTTAAGGGTAGTGAGATAAAGGGTTAGGTTCCCTCATTGTTTAGGAAGGCTGCCAGCGCAATTTCTTTGTTTCCAAGAGAATGGCTGATCTTTCATATGAGTTTGTTTAGTGGCAGATCCGTGGACTTTCCAACCTGATATGCACATTGATGGGGATTCAGAGACTCTAGACAGTGTCCATGGCAAATAATATAGCGGTACGAAACTCGCCGGGACATCTAGTAAGTTAATAAAATGCTCTTTTTGGTGCTTTTTTTTGTAAAATAAACTGATCAATTTGAATAACAATACTTTATTTTTTGTGTAACTAGAGTATAATATAAAACATTTAAATCATGTATATAAAGCTGTGGTATTATTTTCTATTAGTAATAAAAGTTCAGTCAGTTATTACATTGTCTACATATATTGTCTCAAAAAGACATTTAAATTTAAGGCACGGAAAACCACTTTAATTTCATATCTTACTTTGGCACAAAGAGTTGCAAGAGTTGCGTACTACAAACAAGTTCGAATCACAATACTTTGTAAAAAATGAAAACCTGAATCGAAATTATATTTTTTAAACGTACACAAATGTAAAATTTTTGTATTTATGTAGTTTCATCAATTTGTATTAAAAAAAATTCATTTAGAAAGTGTTCAATTTTTTGCGCTTGTTTGTAACCAACTCTACATAATGTTATTGGACACAAAACTTGAAGGAATTCTAATAGCGTTAAACAAGTAAAAATATTTGATTCAATTCCAATAAAAATGTATCAATAAATAAATATAGTACGTTTCAGCAACAATTAAACTGGAAATATTCAGAATCTGTCTTTTACAAAAGAAAAATTTGGTCTAAATTACCCTTTAAACGATTATTGATGTCAAAAGTGGAACATTTATCAATAATTATTGTCTTTTGCAATCGAATATTCTAGTTTTAAAAAAATTAAAACGATCCTTATTCTTATAACTAGTATTTTAAAAATGTTGTGTAAGTAAAATCAAATTAATACGAAAACAGTGTGGCGAAAAGCAACAAGGCTTTAACTTTGTTAAGAATAACTTTAAAATATGATAGTAATAAAAAATAATAATCAAACAATTAAAGAAACTTCGTTAAAAATATTAAAATAGACTAATAATAAAAAATGCAGAATATAATGCCAATTAGTATCCCAAAATTTCATAATTTTTTTCTTCCTGCCATACTTTTTCGCAACCCTGTATATATCTAAATATTCAATACTGAAAGTGTATAATTTTGAGACAATTTGTGTAAACTTATTTTTAATATAATATGTATATATATACAAGAAGTTAACTTTGTAAAATCGTATAGAATAGAAATTTTAACATAGGTACTTATTTATATAAAAATAAGATAAAACAGAAGTGTGTTAAAAAAAATAGATGTCGATAAATACGAGGAAAATAAAACAGAGGCAATTTATCAAGAAAATTTATCCTTGAAATTGTAATTAAAAAGTTTTTCTTTTCAACACATTCTGCATAAAATATTAAAGTCAGTCAATTGAAACGAATAAAATTTCCATCAAAGTGTGGATAAAACATTTTTAAAATCGAATAAATAATTTTGATTAAAAACTCCAATCCATCAGTAGCAAATATTTTAAGAATATAAAGAAGACACTGAGTACAAGATTAAAACAAAAAAAAACGAGGATAGCGACTCAAAGTTAAAGAAACAAAGACAGTGTATCAGTTGAAAAATTTTAGTTTTAAAACGTTTAATTAATAAACTCAAATTTTTTTGTTTAAATCTTGTGCATCGTTAATATTAATGTCTTTTTTTTTCTAAATAACAACTTAAATATATAAAATTAAAATTCCGTCACAACAAATTATTAAAATGTTATTTTGTATATTAAAAAACTGATTTCGTCGTCCAGAAATCGATAAAAATTCATAATTTCTTTAGATATACTCAATTTTATAAATTTTTCCGTTAGTATAAGCAAAAAATATAAGAATTTTTTTATAAAATAATAAATCGACCATTTTATCGCTTGCACGAAATTTCAATACAATTTCAGATCAAATAAAAAGTTTTAGATACTTAACGCTGTTTCTTATTTTTATACGGTTTGTCGTAGTTAAAATATCTCCTAAAGTTCACAGTTTTGCTTCCTATGCCATTTTCCCTGGTACATCCAGTTTAATATCGATCGATTCTCAATTCGTTGTGAACTTTTATCTTAATTAATTAATTAAGACAAACCGTTTATCGTCTTTATTTAAATACGTTATACAAAACACTCTGACTAATGATTGGACGAATATTTAGTTACTATATCTTTAGTAAACTTGGCAAGATGAAATGCTATGTCTCTGATGTTACCGAAATGCAATTCCCTCGATTTGAGATCGTTGTTTTTGTGGGACGTTTGCAACGCTATACATTCCGGTTGTAACCTGGACACTAATTCTAACATAAGTTTCATTCGTTCACCTTCGCTTTCCTAAAAATTCAAATATTTATTTATTTATTTATTCACGGGCAAGCCCAATTCACAATAAATATACAGTGTTAAATTGCTCTATAAATAGAAAACGAAAACACGCCAGGTATTAAATTTATGAAAAAAAAACAACAAAACCAAAACCCACAATACAGTAGAGGTTAGGTTAGGTTAGGACAAATTTATCATAGGTTAGAACAAAATTTATCTTAGGTTAGAACAAAATTTATCTTGGGTTAGAACAAAATTTATCTTGGGTTAGAACAAAATTTATCTTCGTTTAGAACAAAATTTATCTTAGGTTACAATATATCTTAGGTTAGAACAAATTTATCTTCGTTTAGAACAAATTTATCTTAGGTTAGGTTAGGTTAGAACAAATTTATTTTAGGTTAGAAAAAATTTATCTTAGGTTAGAACAAATTTATCTTGGGTTAGAACAAATTTATTTTAGGTTAGAAAAAATTTATCTTAGGTTAGAACAAATTTATCTTGGGTTAGAACAAATTTATCTTAGGTTAGAACAAATTTAAGTCAGAATTGCGCAAATATCAATATTTTAAAAACAAACACTCGAAAATTTGATATCAAAGTTTAAGCTCCATCAGATGTTTTTTAAACTTGATATTTGACACATTAAAAATTGAGATGTCCTCAATGGAGTTAGCTGTTGACTTAATTTATTAGAAACTTTCACACGAACTAGAGTATTTAAAATCAAGAAAATAAAATATTTATTGATAACTAATCTTTTTTATGAAATGAAAGAATAATTTTATCCACTATATTCTTGTTTAATGTTGATTTTTTGTACCTTAAGCAATGATCCTTTTAAATTTTATTTAAATGTGCCCAATTAACGGCATATTTCAATACAATTTGTTTACCTTTGGCAAGAACGAAGCCAGTCTACACACCGACATCATGACCTTCTCCGAACTAGGCGCACATTCCTCTTGACCGGGTTCTCGAATAGTTTTACACAAATGTTGAATGGTCCTCGTTATCTGTTCGGTACATTGTAGAATAGTTTCTCGATTTTGCGGCGATGAATATAGACTTTGAGTGCCCCTCGAATCAGTCTGTTTCAGCTGTAATCAATTTTTCGTTAGAATATACCACTACGAGAATCGTTTTTCAGATTTATATACTTACTTGATTTTTTACGGCATGGAAATAGGGTACTTTACTGATACCTTCTCTCGTTTCGTACATACTCGACGGTCTTTGACTTCGTTTATTCTTTCTAAAATCTACGTCATCGACGTCGGAAACTCCGTTAGGCAACATTTCGTCGCTACCTTTATTCTAAAAATTAACCAAAATACATAAATTCCATCATCTACGTCGGTCTGAATCTCTTGTTCCAAAATCATGAAGCCAGGGGACTCATATAGGCAAATAAAGAAAAATCAGAAGCTCAAATTCACCCTGAAGGAGCACCCACACGAAGACGCGGCCTTCACAGATCGGGTAGAAGGAGAAATCAACATCATGAGCAGGCAGAAGACGGAAACTTTGGATTCACAATACCCAAAGAAGGAAAACACCAAGATTTGATGGCATTTCCAGTAACACCTTAAAACACCTAGCAAAGAAAGAGCTAACTGCAATAATCAATGGAATCGTTTCCAGGCCAATGGAAACACGCCAAAATAGTGATGTTGAAGAAAGCAGGACAAGATTTCAAGTTTCCACAAAACTACAAACCCATTAGCCTCCTACCACTAATGAGTAAAATACCAGACAGAGTCATCCTCAAGAAACTTCAAGAGGAAATTGAATACTACCAGGAGAACAGATCACATTTCGGAAAGAGCGCAGCCCACCAAGTATTCAAGATAGTCCTTCTTGGACAGCAAAACGTTTTGCCAAGATATAAGGGAAGATGAGAAAAATAACTAACCAAGATCTACCGCAAAAACAGAATATTCTGAATAAGAATAGGAATGATAGAAGAGGGAGAACCTATCAACATCTACATGGCAAATATATCTAAGACTGATAATACAATGATGCCTCTCTACAAAGTTGTACCCAGCCAAGAATGATGAAGCGAATGGAAAATCCAAATCAACGTGGAAAAAGCCAGAAGATATCTTCAATATAAAAGGAGAAGTAATTCCATGAAACAACAAAGCTTAAGTTCTAGTAGTAATAATGGATAAAGAATGACATTAAAACACAAACAAATCAAGACAAGTACAAGGAATATAAACTGGACTAATAAAAAACCCGAACTAGCGCATATAATAAAAGCAATTCGATTATATTGTCGCCTCCACAGCCTGGGGATTATAAAAAGAAGATACAAGCATAGCAAAACATCAGCCCAAGAGAAGCAGCTGACGTCCCATGATACATAAGAAACCGACAACTATACAGAAGATTTGAAACACATCCAAACATGCTGGGGACTATGGAGGGAAACCAAGAGTGAACTTGGCTAATCTATCTTACAATTTTCCAAGCAGAGGTTTCTGCAATAGAGATTTATCTGCAGGAGCTGCTTAAGTCACTGGATTCAAATCGGATCAACTCGGAGTTAGTTTGGAAATGTCTTCAGGATCTAATAATATGTTTAGGGGAAAATAAGAAGGTAGCTTTACTCTGGGCACCTGGAAATACTGGGATTGAAGAAAGCGAATTTTATAGTCGGGACAAACGCTGAAGGAATATGGATTGGTCCAAAGCCATTCTTAGGCATAGCCAGAGAAACAATATTGAACTGGGCAGATGAATGAATGAAAATAAAAAAATGACAGATAAATGAGGTAATTGTAGGTATTTAAAATAAAGAAAATTTGAGCCCTGATTTAGAATCTTTTTGGGTTGGTTGTGGTCAGAGAGAATGGAGCGTTTGACGTAGTTTGCCTAAAGAGCTTTGAAGCAGTCTAGAACTGGTGTAATGTTGGTATTTAGGTAGACTACATTGCTGGGGATGGGGTGGCTTTGCTACTTGCAGAAGCAAAGTATGGCTCTTTTGCATTATCGAATTTCTGTCGATAGTTCCGACCAGAGCCTTGATGAAAATGGACCTACCTTGGATTGTGAGCGATGGCATAGAGATCAGTGTCATCAGCTTATTACTGAATGACAGTTTGCGGGTTTTGAGGTCTTGGATTGTCGTAAGTATAGATGATATACAATAATAGGGCCAAAATGGAGCCTTGGGGAACGACAGCTAGCGGAGTGAAAGGAGTGGCGTACAAAATGGCGGCACTGGTTGGGTAGATGAGCTTTATCAGAGACACAGGGCTAATAGAACAATTATAACCTAGGGGTGACCCAGGTCAGAATGCATTGCCCCTAGAATGTTTTAGCTAAATTTATTATTTGATCGTGTTTTTCTTTGCACTCACCTCAGAAATATATTCCAAAGAATCAAATCCACTATCGCCGTTCGATCTCGAAGCCAGTTTACCTTGAGATAATTTACATTTGAGTTCCGTATTTTCGGTTTGCAGAACTTTCACGTGTTGTCTCAATTTCAACACTTCCGTTCTCAGATCCGTTATCGTACTATCGGAATTCTTTAATTGTTTGGTCAATTGTTCCAATATTTGGTTAGTCTTGTTAATACTGTCTAGGGATATTATGCTGTCCTTGTTGCCAATTTGATTTTGTTCCATTTTTGGGGATGATTTCTGAAAGAAAATGTTTATTTACGTTTTTGCACGTAGCAGAGACTTTAAACTGGTGCAAGGTGAGTTGGGAGATTGTAAAATAAAAAAATGGCAAAAGTTACAGTTATTAAAATACCTCTTCTTCTGGTACCACCGCATAATCATCGTCCGAAGCGACCGAGTCATACAAAGGGTCTTCATCTAACGTTGATACATCTCTTAGTAGCGACTTGTTACCTAAAAGTACAAATTTATCGATATATATTGGTTTTTATCTAATTAGTTTTTACATACTTTTATCAGACACCATTTGTCTTCTTTGGGTATCAATTAAGATGTCGTAAACTAGACTTTTTAGTTCCGGTGTAGAAAACCTGGCTAATTTTTGCCTTCCTTGATTTCTCGTTGTCGATAAAGTGTTATCGACAGGTAGGAAAGGAACGTCGTTCAATTCTGTCGTATCTGCACAACTTAACCATACTGAAAATACACAAAACAAAATATTTACAATAAACTATTTGTTCTAGAGGATTACTTACTCGCTTCTGTCTCTCTCCTGTCAACTTCATCATACACATCCATTGTTAGTTCTTCAAATACATGATTACTTAACTGAAATGGAAAAGAATTGTAATTAAACCAGATTAAACTAGCTAAAATGGTTTGATTTATTTACTCAGGAGATAGAAAATATTATATAGGTGAACAGAGATTGAAGTAAAATAATGATTGCTGCCTACCTTTTGTAATTTTGATAATGATTGGGCATTAGATTTAAAACCAGTCTGTGGAATAAAAAAATGAATACCAACACTATGATCTGGTTTTTTGAGAGACAAATAATAGCTAAATGTATCTGTTACTTCGTATTGGCACTCTATTAATCTATTCATCATATCTTTATTAGAAAAGGATCTAAAACATGTTAGATATTACTGAACATACATTTTTTGTATTAAATAACTAAATTATTTTTTATCCATAATTTATATTTAAAAATTATGATTTTTATATAAGTACTTACTTTGCATAATCAATTGGAGTTTTCCCTTGACTGTCTGGACAAGAAGGGTCAGCTCCATAAACCAATAGTAACTCAACTTGCAGTTTTTGATCAGATTTAGTGGCTACATGTAAAGGTGTTGTACCTTTTTCCTGAAAGAAAAAAAAGGTAAAACATATTTTTGGTACATTTTTTAAAGGAACTACTTACATCATGAAAGTAATTAGGATCTGCTCCTAAAGCCAAAAGACGAAATGAAGTTTCTAAGTTAGGAGTCCGTACACTAGCATGTAACTGTTTACCCAATTCATTTTCAACACTCATAAGACCATCTTCATAGTTTTCACGAAAAGCATACATGCAATGTAAGTGTTTTTGTTTAATGTATTCTTGTTTAACACTAGAAATAAAATTTTCCTTTTATCAACTTCTTAAATCTTTATATATATATACAATATTAATCAATTATGGTTTACTTTTATTTTGTTAACAAATATAATTTGACATCTATTAATAAAAATTACCTAATAGGATCTTTTGCATTGGGTTTTTTCTTCATCAACTTTGCACCATTTTCAAGTAAAACATGTTCCCAAATGTTATTAGCACCATTATTATTAAGAGTGCATACCATCTAAAATAGAATAAATAAAATAAAATAGAAAACTAATTAAATATTAAAATACATTTAGCTGATTAGGATGCCATGGACTTTTCAAGAAGGATTTCACTTGAGAAATGTGTCTTCCTAAACTTCGGTGTATACTGCAGCATTGGGTGCATAACGATATTCCTTTATTAACTGAAACCCATGAAGCATCTACAAAATTCAATATTAAGACGTTTCTTCGCTTGGGACAATTAATATACCTAATGCTCCACAATCTCCACATACTTCTATATTATTATGTTTATATTTTGCTCGAGACATTTTAATATAATTTTGACAACAAACAGATTAAAAAAAAGTTGAGTTGAGAATAAATAAAAATATAGAATAAATACAATAAAATATGATTACAAATACAAGACTACACCATTTTCAATTTTAAAATGTCAGTCGCTCTTATTGTCACCTGTCCAAACAGTTTCTTCTTTTTTTCTTCTTTTGAACATTTTTAGGGAGTTGAAGACATGCCATCGACAATAATGTGGCTCGATAGTTTTCTGAGACTAACTTTGTTATGGTGATAACTTCTATAAGGCGGGGATAAAGAGTTTGATAAAAGGTCATTTTAAAGCAACCAAAGAGACGCATCTTCTGGTACCATCCGCGATTTTCTAGCTGTATTGGCAGCTGAAATTACACAAGGACTTTAAAAGTTTGTTTTGGTGATAACTTCCATAAGGTGCCTATTTAATTACAAAAGGTTAATAATGTGCCGTTTTAAATATGCTTAAAAAACCCTTAGAAACTTTTTAATTGTTCAGGTTAGTAATTACAGTTTTCTAAGTGGGTATCCCATCTTTTAATGAGGTTAGAAAGTTTTGCATTCTTTTAAATTAAGATTCACAGTTTCCTAAGTGGTTATAACTTTACCATCTACCAATGAGGCTCTGAAGCTTTTCATTTGTTTAGGTTATTAATTGCAGTTTTCCAGGTGTGTATATCTATGCCATCTTTTAATAAGGTCAGAAAGTTGCAAGGTTTTTTAAGGTTATTTTACAGTTTCCTAGGTATGTACGTATTCGCCATCTACCAATGAGGCTCTGAAGCTTTTCATTTGTTTAGTTTATGAATTGCAGTTTTCTTGGTGGGTATCTCTATGCCATCTTTTAATTAGGTCAGGAAGTTGCAAGGTTTTTTAAGGTTATTTACAGTTTCCTAGGTATGTACGTATTCGCCATCCACCAATGAGGCTCTGAAGCTTTTCATTTGTTTAGTTTATTAATTGCAGTTTTCTAGGTGGGTATCTCTATGCCATCTTTTAAGATGGCATAGACATGCTATCGAAAAACGGACTTCACCAGTCGATTCAGCGTCTCAAAAAACCCCTTTCCACATAATTTCAAGCAGTTCTAAAGAAAAAAAATTTTTATCATTAGAAACATCGGAGAAAAGTTGATGAATGTTGGTCTTTGATTTTTATCGAAAAATTTTTTACTTCAAATTTGACATAAAAATAGTGCAGACCCACTAAATCGACCTCGTAGAAAACGAAAATGAAGTCAGAATTGCGCAAATATTAATATTTTAATAACAAACTCACTAGTGTGAAATGCCGCTTTCTCTTTCCATCTCAATTAGAAAGTGTTCTAGACATACTATCGCGAAACGGACTTCACCAGTCGATTCAGCGTCTCAAAAAACCCCTTTCTTTATAATTTTAAGCAGTTCTAAAGAAAAAAAAATGTATCATTAGAAACATCGGAGAAAAGTTGATGAATGTTGGTCTTTGATTTTTATCGAAAAATTTTTTACTTCAAATTTGACATAAAAATAGTGCGACCCACTAAATCGACCACGTAGAAAACGAAACTGAAGTCAGAATTGCGCAAATATCAATATTTTAATAACAAACAAATTTATCTTAGGTTGGAATAAATTTATCTTATCTTAGGTTAGAACAAATTTATCTTAGGTTAGAACAAATTTATCTTAGGTTAGAACAAAATTTATCTTAGGTTAGAACAAATTTATCTTAGGTTAGAACAAAATTTATCTTAGGTTAGAACAAATTTATCTTAGGTTAGAACAAAATTTATCTTAGGTTAGAACAAAATTTATCTTAGGTTAGGTTAGTGGTTAGGAAACATTATTTATTCCCAGGCCAGGCCAGGCTATCTTAGGTTAGTTGGTTAGAGGCCAGGCCAATTTATGGTTAGCCAGGCCAGGCCAGGCTCTTAGGTTAGAACAAATTTATCTTAGGTTAGAAACAAATTTATCTTAGGTTAGAACCAATTTATCCTAGGTTAGAACAAATTATCCTAGGTTGGAAAATTTATCTTAGGCAAATTTATCTTAGGTTAGAACAAAATTATCTTAGGTTAGAAGGCCAATTATCCAGGTTAGAACTGTGCTGTGCTGTGCTGTGCTTGTGCTGTGCTGTGCCAGGTTGTGCTGTGTTGCTGCTGTGCTGTGCTGTGCTGTGCTGTGCTGTGCTGTGCTGTGCTGTGCTGTGCTGTGCTGTGCTGTGCTGTGCTGTGCTGTGCTGTGCTGTGCTGTGCTGTGCTGTGCTGTGCTGTGCTGTGCTGTGCTGTGCTGTGCTGTGCTGTGCTGTGCTGTGCTGTGCTGTGCTGTGCTGTGCTGTGCTGTGCTGTGCTGTGCCAGTGCTGTGCTGTGCTGTGCTGTGCTGTGCTGTGCTGTGCTGTGCTGTGCTGTGCTGTGCTGTGCTGTGCTGTGCTGTGCTGTGCAGTGCTGTGCTGTGCTGTGCTGTGCTGTGCTGTGCTGTGCTGTGCTTGTGCTGTGCTGTGCTGTGCTGTGCTGTGCTGTGCTGTGCTGTGCTGTGCTTGTGCTGTGCTGTGGCCAGGCTGTGCTGTGCTGTGCCAGGCTGTGCTGTGCTGTGCTGTGCTGTGCTGTGCCAGGCCAGTGCCAGGCCAGGCTGTGCCTGTGCTGTGTCAGGCTGTCAGGCCAGTGCCAGGCCAGGCTGTGCTGTGCCAGGCCAGGCCAGGCCAGTGCCAGGCCAGGCCAGGCCAGGCCAGGCTGTGCTGTGCTGTGCTGTGCTGTGCCAGGCAGTTGTGCTGTGCTGTGCTGTGCTGTGCTGTGCTGTGCTGTGCTGTGCTGTGCTGTGCTGTGCTGTGCTGTGCTGTGCTGTGCTGTGCTGTGCTGTGCTGTGCTGTGCTGTGCTGTGCTGTGCTGTGCTGTGCTGTGCTGTGCTGTGCTGTGCTGTGCTGTGCTGTGCTGTGCTGTGCTGTGCTGTGCTGTGCTGTGCTGTGCTGTGCTGTGCTGTGCTGTGCTGTGCTGTGCTGTGCTGTGCTGTGCTGTGCTGTGCTGTGCTGTGCTGTGCTGTGCTGTGCTGTGCTGTGCTGTGCTGTGCTGTGCTGTGCTGTGCTGTGCTGTGCTGTGCTGTGCTGTGCTGTGCTGTGCTGTGCTGTGCTGTGCTGTGCTGTGCTGTGCTGTGCTGTGCTGTGCTGTGCTGTGCTGTGCTGTGCTGTGCTGTGCTGTGCTGTGCTGTGCTGTGCTGTGCTGTGCTGTGCTGTGCTGTGCTGTGCTGTGCTGTGCTGTGCTGTGCTGTGCTGTGCTGTGCTGTGCTGTGCTGTGCTGTGCTGTGCTGTGCTGTGCTGTGCTGTGCTGTGCTGTGCTGTGCTGTGCTGTGCTGTGCTGTGCTGTGCTGTGCTGTGCTGTGCTGTGCTGTGCTGTGCTGTGCTGTGCTGTGCTGTGCTGTGCTGTGCTGTGCTGTGCTGTGCTGTGCTGTGCTGTGCTGTGCTGTGCTGTGCTGTGCTGTGCTGTGCTGTGCTGTGCTGTGCTGTGCTGTGCTGTGCTGTGCTGTGCTGTGCTGTGCTGTGCTGTGCTGTGCTGTGCTGTGCTGTGCTGTGCTGTGCTGTGCTGTGCTGTGCTGTGCTGTGCTGTGCTGTGCTGTGCTGTGCTGTGCTGTGCTGTGCTGTGCTGTGCTGTGCTGTGCTGTGCTGTGCTGTGCTGTGCTGTGCCAGGCTGTGCTGTGCTGTGCTGTGCTGTGCTGTGCTGTGCTGTGCTGTGCTGTGCTGTGCTGTGCTGTGCTGTGCTGTGCTGTGCTGTGCTGTGCTGTGCTGTGCTGTGCTGTGCTGTGCTGTGCTGTGCTGTGCTGTGCTGTGCTGTGCTGTGCTGTGCTGTGCTGTGCTGTGCTGTGCTGTGCTGTGCTGTGCTGTGCTGTGCTGTGCTGTGCTGTGCTGTGCTGTGCTGTGCTGTGCTGTGCTGTGCTGTGCTGTGCTGTGCTGTGCTGTGCTGTGCTGTGCTGTGCTGTGCTGTGCTGTGCTGTGCTGTGCTGTGCTGTGCTGTGCTGTGCTGTGCTGTGCTGTGCTGTGCTGTGCTGTGCTGTGCTGTGCTGTGCTGTGCTGTGCTGTGCTGTGCTGTGCTGTGCTGTGCTGTGCTGTGCTGTGCTGTGCTGTGCTGTGCTGTGCTGTGCTGTGCTGTGCTGTGCTGTGCTGTGCTGTGCTGTGCTGTGCTGTGCTGTGCTGTGCTGTGCTGTGCTGTGCTGTGCTGTGCTGTGCTGTGCTGTGCTGTGCTGTGCTGTGCTGTGCTGTGCTGTGCTGTGCTGTGCTGTGCTGTGCTGTGCTGTGCTGTGCTGTGCTGTGCTGTGCTGTGCTGTGCTGTGCTGTGCTGTGCTGTGCTGTGCTGTGCTGTGCTGTGCTGTGCTGTGCTGTGCTGTGCTGTGCTGTGCTGTGCTGTGCTGTGCTGTGCTGTGCTGTGCTGTGCTGTGCTGTGCTGTGCTGTGCTGTGCTGTGCTGTGCTGTGCTGTGCTGTGCTGTGCTGTGCTGTGCTGTGCTGTGCTGTGCTGTGCTGTGCTGTGCTGTGCTGTGCCATTGTGCTGTGCTGTGCTGTGCTGTGCTGTGCTGTGCTGTGCTGTGCTGTGCTGTGCTGTGCTGTGCTGTGCTGTGCTGTGCTGTGCTGTGCTGTGCTGTGCTGTGCTGTGCTGTGCTGTGCTGTGCTGTGCTGTGCTGTGCTGTGCTGTGCTGTGCTGTGCTGTGCTGTGCTGTGCTGTGCTGTGCTGTGCTGTGCTGTGCTGTGCTGTGCTGTGCTGTGCTGTGCTGTGCTGTGCTGTGCTGTGCTGTGCTGTGCTGTGCTGTGCTGTGCTGTGCTGTGCTGTGCTGTGCTGTGCTGTGCTGTGCTGTGCTGTGCTGTGCTGTGCTGTGCTGTGCTGTGCTGTGCTGTGCTGTGCTGTGCTGTGCTGTGCTGTGCTGTGCTGTGCTGTGCTGTGCTGTGCTGTGCTGTGCTGTGCTGTGCTGTGCTGTGCTGTGCTGTGCTGTGCTGTGCTGTGCTGTGCTGTGCTGTGCTGTGCTGTGCTGTGCTGTGCTGTGCTGTGCTGTGCTGTGCTGTGCTGTGCTGTGCTGTGCTGTGCTGTGCTGTGCTGTGCTGTGCTGTGCTGTGCTGTGCTGTGCTGTGCTGTGCTGTGCTGTGCTGGCTGTGCTGTGCTGTGCTGTGCTGTGCTGTGCTGTGCTGTGCTGTGCTGTGCTGTGCTGTGCTGTGCTGTGCTGTGCTGTGCTGTGCTGTGCTGTGCTGTGCTGTGCTGTGCTGTGCTGTGCTGTGCTGTGCTGTGCTGTGCTGTGCTGTGCTGTGCTGTGCTGTGCTGTGCTGTGCTGTGCTGTGCTGTGCTGTGCTGTGCTGTGCTGTGCTGTGCTGTGCTGTGCTGTGCTGTGCTGGTGCTGTGCTGTGCTGTGCTGTGCTGTGCTGTGCTGTGCTGTGCTGTGCTGTGCTGTGCTGTGCTGTGCTGTGCTGTGCTGTGCTGTGCTGTGCTGTGCTGTGCTGTGCTGTGCTGTGCTGTGCTGTGCTGTGCTGTGCTGTGCTGTGCTGTGCTGTGCTGTGCTGTGCTGTGCTGTGCTGTGCTGTGCTGTGCTGTGCTGTGCTGTGCTGTGCTGTGCTGTGCTGTGCTGTGCTGTGCTGTGCTGTGCTGTGCTGTGCTGTGCTGTGCTGTGCTGTGCTGTGCTGTGCTGTGCTGTGCTGTGCTGTGCTGTGCTGTGCTGTGCTGTGCTGTGCTGTGCTGTGCTGTGCTGTGCTGTGCTGTGCTGTGCTGTGCTGTGCTGTGCTGTGCTGTGCTGTGCTGTGCTGTGCTGTGCTGTGCTGTGCTGTGCTGTGCTGTGCTGTGCTGTGCTGTGCTGTGCTGTGCTGTGCTGTGCTGTGCTGTGCTGTGCTGTGCTGTGCTGTGCTGTGCTGTGCTGTGCTGTGCTGTGCTGTGCTGTGCTGTGCTGTGCTGTGCTGTGCTGTGCTGTGCTGTGCTGTGCTGTGCTGTGCTGTGCTGTGCTGTGCTGTGCTGTGCTGTGCTGTGCTGTGCTGTGCTGTGCTGTGCTGTGCTGTGCTGTGCTGTGCTGTGCTGTGCTGTGCTGTGCTGTGCTGTGCTGTGCTGTGCTGTGCTGTGCTGTGCTGTGCTGTGCTGTGCTGTGCTGTGCTGTGCTGTGCTGTGCTGTGCTGTGCTGTGCTGTGCTGTGCTGTGCTGTGCTGTGCTGTGCTGTGCTGTGCTGTGCTGTGCTGTGCTGTGCTGTGCTGTGCTGTGCTGTGCTGTGCTGTGCTGTGCTGTGCTGTGCTGTGCTGTGCTGTGCTGTGCTGTGCTGTGCTGTGCTGTGCTGTGCTGTGCTGTGCTGTGCTGTGCTGTGCTGTGCTGTGCTGTGCTGTGCTGTGCTGTGCTGTGCTGTGCTGTGCTGTGCTGTGCTGTGCTGTGCTGTGCTGTGCTGTGCTGTGCTGTGCTGTGCTGTGCTGTGCTGTGCTGTGCTGTGCTGTGCTGTGCTGTGCTGTGCTGTGCTGTGCTGTGCTGTGCTGTGCTGTGCTGTGCTGTGCTGTGCTGTGCTGTGCTGTGCTGTGCTGTGCTGTGCTGTGCTGTGCTGTGCTGTGCTGTGCTGTGCTGTGCTGTGCTGTGCTGTGCTGTGCTGTGCTGTGCTGTGCTGTGCTGTGCTGTGCTGTGCTGTGCTGTGCTGTGCTGTGCTGTGCTGTGCTGTGCTGTGCTGTGCTGTGCTGTGCTGTGCTGTGCTGTGCTGTGCTGTGCTGTGCTGTGCTGTGCTGTGCTGTGCTGTGCTGTGCTGTGCTGTGCTGTGCTGTGCTGTGCTGTGCTGTGCTGTGCTGTGCTGTGCTGTGCTGTGCTGTGCTGTGCTGTGCTGTGCTGTGCTGTGCTGTGCTGTGCTGTGCTGTGCTGTGCTGTGCTGTGCTGTGCTGTGCTGTGCTGTGCTGTGCTGTGCTGTGCTGTGCTGTGCTGTGCTGTGCTGTGCTGTGCTGTGCTGTGCTGTGCTGTGCTGTGCTGTGCTGTGCTGTGCTGTGCTGTGCTGTGCTGTGCTGTGCTGTGCTGTGCTGTGCTGTGCTGTGCTGTGCTGTGCTGTGCTGTGCTGTGCTGTGCTGTGCTGTGCTGTGCTGTGCTGTGCTGTGCTGTGCTGTGCTGTGCTGTGCCAGTTGTGCTGTGCTGTGCTGTGCTGTGCTGTGCTGTGCTGTGCTGTGCTGTGCTGTGCTGTGCTGTGCTGTGCTGTGCTGTGCTGTGCTGTGCTGTGCTGTGCTGTGCTGTGCTGTGCTGTGCTGTGCTGTGCTGTGCTGTGCTGTGCTGTGCTGTGCTGTGCCAGGCTGTGCTGTGCTGTGCTGTGCTGTGCTGTGCTGTGCTGTGCTGTGCTGTGCTGTGCTGTGCTGTGCTGTGCTGTGCTGTGCTGTGCTGTGCTGTGCTGTGCTGTGCTGTGCTGTGCTGTGCTGTGCTGTGCTGTGCTGTGCTGTGCTGTGCTGTGCTGTGCTGTGCTGTGCTGTGCTGTGCTGTGCTGTGCTGTGCTGTGCTGTGCTGTGCTGTGCTGTGCTGTGCTGTGCTGTGCTGTGCTGTGCTGTGCTGTGCTGTGCTGTGCTGTGCTGTGCTGTGCTGTGCTGTGCTGTGCTGTGCTGTGCTGTGCTGTGCTGTGCTGTGCTGTGCTGTGCTGTGCTGTGCTGTGCTGTGCTGTGCTGTGCTGTGCTGTGCTGTGCTGTGCTGTGCTGTGCTGTGCTGTGCTGTGCTGTGCTGTGCTGTGCTGTGCTGTGCTGTGCTGTGCTGTGCTGTGCTGTGCTGTGCTGTGCTGTGCTGTGCTGTGCTGTGCTGTGCTGTGCTGTGCTGTGCTGTGCTGTGCTGTGCTGTGCTGTGCTGTGCTGTGCTGTGCTGTGCTGTGCTGTGCTGTGCTGTGCTGTGCTGTGCTGTGCTGTGCTGTGCTGTGCTGTGCTGTGCTGTGCTGTGCTGTGCTGTGCTGTGCTGTGCTGTGCTGTGCTGTGCTGTGCTGTGCTGTGCTGTGCTGTGCTGTGCTGTGCTGTGCTGTGCTGTGCTGTGCTGTGCTGTGCTGTGCTGTGCTGTGCTGTGCTGTGCTGTGCTGTGCTGTGCTGTGCTGTGCTGTGCTGTGCTGTGCTGTGCTGTGCTGTGCTGTGCTGTGCTGTGCTGTGCTGTGCTGTGCTGTGCTGTGCTGTGCTGTGCTGTGCTGTGCTGTGCTGTGCTGTGCTGTGCTGTGCTGTGCTGTGCTGTGCTGTGCTGTGCTGTGCTGTGCTGTGCTGTGCTGTGCTGTGCTGTGCTGTGCTGTGCTGTGCTGTGCTGTGCTGTGCTGTGCTGTGCTGTGCTGTGCTGTGCTGTGCTGTGCTGTGCTGTGCTGTGCTGTGCTGTGCTGTGCTGTGCTGTGCTGTGCTGTGCTGTGCTGTGCTGTGCTGTGCTGTGCTGTGCTGTGCTGTGCTGTGCTGTGCTGTGCTGTGCTGTGCTGTGCTGTGCTGTGCTGTGCTGTGCTGTGCTGTGCTGTGCTGTGCTGTGCTGTGCTGTGCTGTGCTGTGCTGTGCTGTGCTGTGCTGTGCTGTGCTGTGCTGTGCTGTGCTGTGCTGTGCTGTGCTGTGCTGTGCTGTGCTGTGCTGTGCTGTGCTGTGCTGTGCTGTGCTGTGCTGTGCTGTGCTGTGCTGTGCTGTGCTGTGCTGTGCTGTGCTGTGCTGTGCTGTGCTGTGCTGTGCTGTGCTGTGCTGTGCTGTGCTGTGCTGTGCTGTGCTGTGCTGTGCTGTGCTGTGCTGTGCTGTGCTGTGCTGTGCTGTGCTGTGCTGTGCTGTGCTGTGCTGTGCTGTGCTGTGCTGTGCTGTGCTGTGCTGTGCTGTGCTGTGCTGTGCTGTGCTGTGCTGTGCTGTGCTGTGCTGTGCTGTGCTGTGCTGTGCTGTGCTGTGCTGTGCTGTGCTGTGCTGTGCTGTGCTGTGCTGTGCTGTGCTGTGCTGTGCTGTGCTGTGCTGTGCTGTGCTGTGCTGTGCTGTGCTGTGCTGTGCTGTGCTGTGCTGTGCTGTGCTGTGCTGTGCTGTGCTGTGCTGTGCTGTGCTGTGCTGTGCTGTGCTGTGCTGTGCTGTGCTGTGCTGTGCTGTGCTGTGCTGTGCTGTGCTGTGCTGTGCTGTGCTGTGCTGTGCTGTGCTGTGCTGTGCTGTGCTGTGCTGTGCTGTGCTGTGCTGTGCTGTGCTGTGCTGTGCTGTGCTGTGCTGTGCTGTGCTGTGCTGTGCTGTGCTGTGCTGTGCTGTGCTGTGCTGTGCTGTGCTGTGCTGTGCTGTGCTGTGCTGTGCTGTGCTGTGCTGTGCTGTGCTGTGCTGTGCTGTGCTGTGCTGTGCTGTGCTGTGCTGTGCTGTGCTGTGCTGTGCTGTGCTGTGCTGTGCTGTGCTGTGCTGTGCTGTGCTGTGCTGTGCTGTGCTGTGCTGTGCTGTGCTGTGCTGTGCTGTGCTGTGCTGTGCTGCTGCTGTGTCAGTTGTGCTGTGCTGTGCTGTGCTGTGCTGTGTCAGGCCAAGAAAGGTGCTGTGCTGTGCTGTGCTGTGCTGTGCTGTGCTGTGCTGTGCTGTGCTGTGCTGTGCTGTGCTGTGCTGTGCTGTGCTGTGCTGTGCTGTGCTGTGCTGTGCTGTGCTGTGCTGTGCTGTGCTGTGCTGTGCTGTGCTGTGCTGTGCTGTGCTGTGCTGTGCTGTGCTGTGCTGTGCTGTGCTGTGCTGTGCTGTGCTGTGCTGTGCTGTGCTGTGCTGTGCTGTGCTGTGCTGTGCTGTGCTGTGCTGTGCTGTGCTGTGCTGTGCTGTGCTGTGCTGTGCTGTGCTGTGCTGTGCTGTGCTGTGCTGTGCTGTGCTGTGCTGTGCTGTGCTGTGCTGTGCTGTGCTGTGCTGTGCTGTGCTGTGCTGTGCTGTGCTGTGCTGTGCTGTGCTGTGCTGTGCTGTGCTGTGCTGTGCTGTGCTGTGCTGTGCTGTGCTGTGCTGTGCTGTGCTGTGCTGTGCTGTGCTGTGCTGTGCTGTGCTGTGCTGTGCTGTGCTGTGCTGTGCTGTGCTGTGCTGTGCTGTGCTGTGCTGTGCTGTGCTGTGCTGTGCTGTGCTGTGCTGTGCTGTGCTGTGCTGTGCTGTGCTGTGCTGTGCTGTGCTGTGCTGTGCTGTGCTGTGCTGTGCTGTGCTGTGCTGTGCTGTGCTGTGCTGTGCTGTGCTGTGCTGTGCTGTGCTGTGCTGTGCTGTGCTGTGCTGTGCTGTGCTGTGCTGTGCTGTGCTGTGCTGTGCTGTGCTGTGCTGTGCTGTGCTGTGCTGTGCTGTGCTGTGCTGTGCTGTGCTGTGCTGTGCTGTGCTGTGCTGTGCTGTGCTGTGCTGTGCTGTGCTGTGCTGTGCTGTGCTGTGCTGTGCTGTGCTGTGCTGTGCTGTGCTGTGCTGTGCTGTGCTGTGCTGTGCTGTGCTGTGCTGTGCTGTGCTGTGCTGTGCTGTGCTGTGCTGTGCTGTGCTGTGCTGTGCTGTGCTGTGCTGTGCTGTGCTGTGCTGTGCTGTGCTGTGCTGTGCTGTGCTGTGCTGTGCTGTGCTGTGCTGTGCTGTGCTGTGCTGTGCTGTGCTGTGCTGTGCTGTGCTGTGCTGTGCTGTGCTGTGCTGTGCTGTGCTGTGCTGTGCTGTGCTGTGCTGTGCTGTGCTGTGCTGTGCTGTGCTGTGCTGTGCTGTGCTGTGCTGTGCTGTGCTGTGCTGTGCTGTGCTGTGCTGTGCTGTGCTGTGCTGTGCTGTGCTGTGCTGTGCTGTGCTGTGCTGTGCTGTGCTGTGCTGTGCTGTGCTGTGCTGTGCTGTGCTGTGCTGTGCTGTGCTGTGCTGTGCTGTGCTGTGCTGTGCTGTGCTGTGCTGTGCTGTGCTGTGCTGTGCTGTGCTGTGCTGTGCTGTGCTGTGCTGTGCTGTGCTGTGCTGTGCTGTGCTGTGCTGTGCTGTGCTGTGCTGTGCTGTGCTGTGCTGTGCTGTGCTGTGCTGTGCTGTGCTGTGCTGTGCTGTGCTGTGCTGTGCTGTGCTGTGCTGTGCTGTGCTGTGCTGTGCTGTGCTGTGCTGTGCTGTGCTGTGCTGTGCTGTGCTGTGCTGTGCTGTGCTGTGCTGTGCTGTGCTGTGCTGTGCTGTGCTGTGCTGTGCTGTGCTGTGCTGTGCTGTGCTGTGCTGTGCTGTGCTGTGCTGTGCTGTGCTGTGCTGTGCTGTGCTGTGCTGTGCTGTGCTGTGCTGTGCTGTGCTGTGCTGTGCTGTGCTGTGCTGTGCTGTGCTGTGCTGTGCTGTGCTGTGCTGTGCTGTGCTGTGCTGTGCTGTGCTGTGCTGTGCTGTGCTGTGCTGTGCTGTGCTGTGCTGTGCTGTGCTGTGCTGTGCTGTGCTGTGCTGTGCTGTGCTGTGCTGTGCTGTGCTGTGCTGTGCTGTGCTGTGCTGTGCTGTGCTGTGCTGTGCTGGTGCTGTGCTGTGCTGTGCTGTGCTGTGCTGTGCTGTGCTGTGCTGTGCTGTGCTGTGCTGTGCTGTGCTGTGCTGTGCTGTGCTGTGCTGTGCTGTGCTGTGCTGTGCTGTGCTGTGCTGTGCTGTGCTGTGCTGTGCTGTGCTGTGCTGTGCTGTGCTGTGCTGTGCTGTGCTGTGCTGTGCTGTGCTGTGCTGTGCTGTGCTGTGCTGTGCTGTGCTGTGCTGTGCTGTGCTGTGCTGTGCTGTGCTGTGCTGTGCTGTGCTGTGCTGTGCTGTGCTGTGCTGTGCTGTGCTGTGCTGTGCTGTGCTGTGCTGTGCTGTGCTGTGCTGTGCTGTGCTGTGCTGTGCTGTGCTGTGCTGTGCTGTGCTGTGCTGTGCTGTGCTGTGCTGTGCTGTGCTGTGCTGTGCTGTGCTGTGCTGTGCTGTGCTGTGCTGTGCTGTGCTGTGCTGTGCTGTGCTGTGCTGTGCTGTGCTGTGCTGTGCTGTGCTGTGCTGTGCTGTGCTGTGCTGTGCTGTGCTGTGCTGTGCTGTGCTGTGCTGTGCTGTGCTGTGCTGTGCTGTGCTGTGCTGTGCTGTGCTGTGCTGTGCTGTGCTGTGCTGTGCTGTGCTGTGCTGTGCTGTGCTGTGCTGTGCTGTGCTGTGCTGTGCTGTGCTGTGCTGTGCTGTGCTGTGCTGTGCTGTGCTGTGCTGTGCTGTGCTGTGCTGTGCTGTGCTGTGCTGTGCTGTGCTGTGCTGTGCTGTGCTGTGCTGTGCTGTGCTGTGCTGTGCTGTGCCAGGCTGTGCTGTGCTGTGCTGTGCTGTGCTGTGCTGTGCTGTGCTGTGCTGTGCTGTGCTGTGCTGTGCTGTGCTGTGCTGTGCTGTGCTGTGCTGTGCTGTGCTGTGCTGTGCTGTGCTGTGCTGTGCTGTGCTGTGCTGTGCTGTGCTGTGCTGTGCTGTGCTGTGCTGTGCTGTGCTGTGCTGTGCTGTGCTGTGCTGTGCTGTGCTGTGCTGTGCTGTGCTGTGCTGTGCTGTGCTGTGCTGTGCTGTGCTGTGCTGTGCTGTGCTGTGCTGTGCTGTGCTGTGCTGTGCTGTGCTGTGCTGTGCTGTGCTGTGCTGTGCTGTGCTGTGCTGTGCTGTGCTGTGCTGTGCTGTGCTGTGCTGTGCTGTGCTGTGCTGTGCTGTGCTGTGCTGTGCTGTGCTGTGCTGTGCTGTGCTGTGCTGTGCTGTGCTGTGCTGTGCTGTGCTGTGCTGTGCTGTGCTGTGCTGTGCTGTGCTGTGCTGTGCTGTGCTGTGCTGTGCTGTGCTGTGCTGTGCTGTGCTGTGCTGTGCTGTGCTGTGCTGTGCTGTGCTGTGCTGTGCTGTGCTGTGCTGTGCTGTGCTGTGCTGTGCTGTGCTGTGCTGTGCTGTGCTGTGCTGTGCTGTGCTGTGCTGTGCTGTGCTGTGCTGTGCTGTGCTGTGCTGTGCTGTGCTGTGCTGTGCTGTGCTGTGCTGTGCTGTGCTGTGCTGTGCTGTGCTGTGCTGTGCTGTGCTGTGCTGTGCTGTGCTGTGCTGTGCTGTGCTGTGCTGTGCTGTGCTGTGCTGTGCTGTGCTGTGCTGTGCTGTGCTGTGCTGTGCTGTGCTGTGCTGTGCTGTGCTGTGCTGTGCTGTGCTGTGCTGTGCTGTGCTGTGCTGTGCTGTGCTGTGCTGTGCTGTGCTGTGCTGTGCTGTGCTGTGCTGTGCTGTGCTGTGCTGTGCTGTGCTGTGCTGTGCTGCTGTGCTGTGCTGTGCTGTGCTGTGCTGTGCTGTGCTGTGCTGTGCTGTGCTGTGCTGTGCTGTGCTGTGCTGTGCTGTGCTGTGCTGTGCTGTGCTGTGCTGTGCTGTGCTGTGCTGTGCTGTGCTGTGCTGTGCTGTGCTGTGCTGTGCTGTGCTGTGCTGTGCTGTGCTGTGCTGTGCTGTGCTGTGCTGTGCTGTGCTGTGCTGTGCTGTGCTGTGCTGTGCTGTGCTGTGCTGTGCTGTGTGCTGTGCTGTGCTGTGCTGTGCTGTGCTGTGCTGTGCTGTGCTGTGCTGTGCTGTGCTGTGCTGTGCTGTGCTGTGCTGTGCTGTGCTGTGCTGTGCTGTGCTGTGCTGTGCTGTGCTGTGCTGTGCTGTGCTGTGCTGTGCTGTGCTGTGCTGTGCTGTGCTGTGCTGTGCTGTGCTGTGCTGTGCTGTGCTGTGCTGTGCTGTGCTGTGCTGTGCTGTGCTGTGCTGTGCTGTGCTGTGCTGTGCTGTGCTGTGCTGTGCTGTGCCAGTGCTGTGCTGTGCTGTGCTGTGCTGTGCTGTGCTGTGCTGTGCTGTGCTGTGCTGTGCTGTGCTGTGCTGTGCTGTGCTGTGCTGTGCTGTGCTGTGCTGTGCTGTGCTGTGCTGTGCTGTGCTGTGCTGTGCTGTGCTGTGCTGTGCTGTGCTGTGCTGTGCTGTGCTGTGCTGTGCTGTGCTGTGCTGTGCTGTGCTGTGCTGTGCTGTGCTGTGCTGTGCTGTGCTGTGCTGTGCTGTGCTGTGCTGTGCTGTGCTGTGCTGTGCTGTGCTGTGCTGTGCTGTGCTGTGCTGTGCTGTGCTGTGCTGTGCTGTGCTGTGCTGTGCTGTGCTGTGCTGTGCTGTGCTGTGCTGTGCTGTGCTGTGCTGTGCTGTGCTGTGCTGTGCTGTGCTGTGCTGTGCTGTGCTGTGCTGTGCTGTGCTGTGCTGTGCTGTGCTGTGCTGTGCTGTGCTGTGCTGTGCTGTGCTGTGCTGTGCTGTGCTGTGCTGTGCTGTGCTGTGCTGTGCTGTGCTGTGCTGTGCTGTGCTGTGCTGTGCTGTGCTGTGCTGTGCTGTGCTGTGCTGTGCTGTGCTGTGCTGTGCTGTGCTGTGCTGTGCTGTGCTGTGCTGTGCTGTGCTGTGCTGTGCTGTGCTGTGCTGTGCTGTGCTGTGCTGTGCTGTGCTGTGCTGTGCTGTGCTGTGCTGTGCTGTGCTGTGCTGTGCTGTGCTGTGCTGTGCTGTGCTGTGCTGTGCTGTGCTGTGCTGTGCTGTGCTGTGCTGTGCTGTGCTGTGCTGTGCTGTGCTGTGCTGTGCTGTGCTGTGCTGTGCTGTGCTGTGCTGTGCTGTGCTGTGCTGTGCTGTGCTGTGCTGTGCTGTGCTGTGCTGTGCTGTGCTGTGCTGTGCTGTGCTGTGCTGTGCTGTGCTGTGCTGTGCTGTGCTGTGCTGTGCTGTGCTGTGCTGTGCTGTGCTGTGCTGTGCTGTGCTGTGCTGTGCTGTGCTGTGCTGTGCTGTGCTGTGCTGTGCTGTGCTGTGCTGTGCTGTGCTGTGCTGTGCTGTGCTGTGCTGTGCTGTGCTGTGCTGTGCTGTGCTGTGCTGTGCTGTGCTGTGCTGTGCTGTGTGCTGTGCTGTGCTGTGCTGTGCTGTGCTGTGCTGTGCTGTGCTGTGCTGTGCTGTGCTGTGCTGTGCTGTGCTGTGCTGTGCTGTGCTGTGCTGTGCTGTGCTGTGCTGTGCTGTGCTGTGCTGTGCTGTGCTGTGCTGTGCTGTGCTGTGCTGTGCTGTGCTGTGCCAGGCTGTGCTGTGCTGTGCTGTGCTGTGCTGTGCTGTGCTGTGCTGTGCTGTGCTGTGCTGTGCTGTGCTGTGCTGTGCTGTGCTGTGCTGTGCTGTGCTGTGCTGTGCTGTGCTGTGCTGTGCTGTGCTGTGCTGTGCTGTGCTGTGCTGTGCTGTGCTGTGCTGTGCTGTGCTGTGCTGTGCTGTGCTGTGCTGTGCTGTGCTGTGCTGTGCTGTGCTGTGCTGTGCTGTGCTGTGCTGTGCTGTGCTGTGCTGTGCTGTGCTGTGCTGTGCTGTGCTGTGCTGTGCTGTGCTGTGCTGTGCTGTGCTGTGCTGTGCTTGTGCTGTGCTGTGCTGTGCTGTGCTGTGCTGTGCTGTGCTGTGCTGTGCTGTGCTGTGCTGTGCTGTGCTGTGCTGTGCTGTGCTGTGCTGTGCTGTGCTGTGCTGTGCTGTGCTGTGCTGTGCTGTGCTGTGCTGTGCTGTGCTGTGCTGTGCTGTGCTGTGCTGTGCTGTGCTGTGCTGTGCTGTGCTGTGCTGTGCTGTGCTGTGCTGTGCTGTGCTGTGCTGTGCTGTGCTGTGCTGTGCTGTGCTGTGCTGTGCTGTGCTGTGCTGTGCTGTGCTGTGCTGTGCTGTGCTGTGCTGGTGCTGTGCTGTGCTGTGCTGTGCTGTGCTGTGCTGTGCTGTGCTGTGCTGTGCTGTGCTGTGCTGTGCTGTGCTGTGCTGTGCTGTGCTGTGCTGTGCTGTGCTGTGCTTGTGCTGTGCTGTGCTGTGCTGTGCTGTGCTGTGCTGTGCTGTGCTGTGCTGTGCTGTGCTGTGCTGTGCTGTGCTGTGCTGTGCTGTGCTGTGCTGTGCTGTGCTGTGCTGTGCTGTGCTGTGCTGTGCTGTGCTGTGCTGTGCTGTGCTGTGCTGTGCTGTGCTGTGCTGTGCTGTGCTGTGCTGTGCTGTGCTGTGCTGTGCTGTGCTGTGCTGTGCTGTGCTGTGCTGTGCTGTGCTGTGCTGTGCTGTGCTGTGCTGTGCTGTGCTGTGCTGTGCTGTGCTGTGCTGTGCTGTGCTGTGCTGTGCTGTGCTGTGCTGTGCTGTGCTGTGCTGTGCTGTGCTGTGCTGTGCTGTGCTGTGCTGTGCTGTGCTGTGCTGTGCTGTGCTGTGCTGTGCTGTGCTGTGCTGTGCTGTGCTGTGCTGTGCTGTGCTGTGCTGTGCTGTGCTGTGCTGTGCTGTGCTGTGCTGTGCTGTGCTGTGCTGTGCTGTGCTGTGCTGTGCTGTGCTGTGCTGTGCTGTGCTGTGCTGTGCTGTGCTGTGCTGTGCTGTGCTGTGCTGTGCTGTGCTGTGCTGTGCTGTGCTGTGCTGTGCTGTGCTGTGCTGTGCTGTGCTGTGCTGTGCTGTGCTGTGCTGTGCTGTGCTGTGCTGTGCTGTGCTGTGCTGTGCTGTGCTGTGCTGTGCTGTGCTGTGCTGTGCTGTGCTGTGCTGTGCTGTGCTGTGCTGTGCTGTGCTGTGCTGTGCTGTGCTGTGCTGTGCTGTGCTGTGCTGTGCTGTGCTGTGCTGTGCTGTGCTGTGCTGTGCTGTGCTGTGCTGTGCTGTGCTGTGCTGTGCTGTGCTGTGCTGTGCTGTGCTGTGCTGTGCTGTGCTGTGCTGTGCTGTGCTGTGCTGTGCTGTGCTGTGCTGTGCTGTGCTGTGCTGTGCTGTGCTGTGCTGTGCTGTGCTGTGCTGTGCTGTGCTGTGCTGTGCTGTGCTGTGCTGTGCTGTGCTGTGCTGTGCTGTGCTGTGCTGTGCTGTGCTGTGCTGTGCTGTGCTGTGCTGTGCTGTGCTGTGCTGTGCTGTGCTGTAGCTGTGCTGTGCTGTGCTGTGCTGTGCTGTGCTGTGCTGTGCTGTGCTGTGCTGTGCTGTGCTGTGCTGTGCTGTGCTGTGCTGTGCTGTGCTGTGCTGTGCTGTGCTGTGCTGTGCTGTGCTGTGCTGTGCTGTGCTGTGCTGTGTCACAGCTGTGCTGTGCTGTGCTGTGCTGTGCTGTGCTGTGCTGTGCTGTGCTGTGCTGTGCTTGTGCTGTGCTGTGCTGTGCTGTGCTGTGCTGTGCTGTGCTGTGCTGTGCTGTGCTGTGCTGTGCTGTGCTGTGCTGTGCTGTGCTGTGCTGTGCTGTGCTGCAGGCTGTGCTGTGCTGTGCTGTGCCAGTGCCAGTGCTGTGCTGTGCTGTGCTGTGCTGTGCTGTGCGTGTGCTGTGCTGTGCTGTACAGTGCTGTGCTTGTGCTGTGCTGTGCCAGGCCAGGCCAGGCTGTGCCAGGCTGTGCTGTGCTTGTGCTGTACAGGCCAGTTGTGCTGTGCTGTGCTGTGCTGGTGCTGTGCTGTGCTGTGCTGTGCTGTGCTGTGCTGTGCTGTGCTGTGCTGTGCTGTGCTGTGCTGTGCTGTGCTGTGCTGTGCTGTGCTGTGCTGTGCTGTGCTGTGCTGTGCTGTGCTGTGCTGTGCTGTGCTGTGCTGTGCTGTGCTGTGCTGTGCTGTGCTGTGCTGTGCTGTGCTGTGCTGTGCTGTGCTGTGCTGTGCTGTGCTGTGCTGTGCTGTGCTGTGCTGTGCTGTGCTGTGCTGTGCTGTGCTGTGCTGTGCTGTGCTGTGCTGTGCTGTGCCAGCTGTGCTGTGCTGTGCTGTGCTGTGCTGTGCTGTGCTGTGCTGTGCTGTGCTGTGCTGTGCTGTGCTGTGCTGTGCTGTGCTGTGCTGTGCTGTGCTGTGCTGTGCTGTGCTGTGCTGGTGCTGTGCTGTGCTGTGCTGTGCTGTGCTGTGCTGTGCTGTGCTGTGCTGTGCTGTGCTGTGCTGTGCTGTGCTGTGCTGTGCTGTGCTGTGCTGTGCTGTGCTGTGCTGTGCTGTGCTGTGCTGTGCTGTGCTGTGCTGTGCTGTGCTGTGCTGTGCTGTGCTGTGCTGTGCTGTGCTGTGCTGTGCTGTGCTGTGCTGTGCTGTGCTGTGCTGTGCTGTGCTGTGCTGTGCTGTGCTGTGCTGTGCTGTGCTGTGCTGTGCTGTGCTGTGCTGTGCTGTGCTGTGCTGTGCTGTGCTGTGCTGTGCTGTGCTGTGCTGTGCTGTGCTGTGCTGTGCTGTGCTGTGCTGTGCTGTGCTGTGCTGTGCTGTGCTGTGCTGTGCTGTGCTGTGCTGTGCTGTGCTGTGCTGTGCTGTGCTGTGCTGTGCTGTGCTGTGCTGTGCTGTGCTGTGCTGTGCTGTGCTGTGCTGTGCTGTGCTGTGCTGTGCTGTGCTGTGCTGTGCTGTGCTGTGCTGTGCTGTGCTGTGCTGTGCTGTGCTGTGCTGTGCTGTGCTGTGCTGTGCTGTGCTGTGCTGTGCTGTGCTGTGTGCTGTGCTGTGCTGTGCTGTGCTGTGCTGTGCTGTGCTGTGCTGTGCTGTGCTGTGCTGTGCTGTGCTGTGCTGTGCTGTGCTGTGCTGTGCTGTGCCAGGCCAGGCTGTGCTGTGCTGTGCTGTGCTGTGCTGGTGCTGTGCTGTGCTGGTGCTGTGCTGTGCTGTGCTGTGCTGTGCTGTGCTGTGCTGTGCTGTGCTGTGCTGTGCTGTGCTGTGCTGTGCTGTGCTGTGCTGTGCTGTGCTGTGCTGTGCTGTGCTGTGCTGTGCTGTGCTGTGCTGTGCTGTGCTGTGCCAGTGCTGTGCTGTGCTGTGCTGTGCTGTGCTGTGCTGTGCTGTGCTGTGCTGTGTCTGTGCTGTGCTGTGCTGTGCTGTGCTGTGCTGTGCTGTGCTGTGTTGTGCTGTGCTGTGCTGTGCTGTGCTGTGCTGTGCTGTGCTGTGCTGTGCTGGTGCTGTGCTGTGCTGTGCTGTGCTGTGCTGTGCTGTGCTGTGCTGTGCTGTGCCAGGCTGTGCTGTGCTGTGCTGTGCTGTGCTGTGCTGTGCTGTGCTGTGCTGTGCTGTGCTGTGCTGTGCTGTGCTGTGCTGTGCTGTGCTGTGCTGTGCTGTGCTGTGCTGTGCTGTGCTGTGCTGTGCTGGTGCTGTGCTGTGCTGTGCTGTGCTGTGCTGTGCTGTGCTGTGCTGTGCTGTGCTGTGCTGTGCTGTGCTGTGCTGTGCTGTGCTGTGCTGTGCTGTGCTGTGCTGTGCTGTGCTGTGCTGTGCTGTGCTGTGCTGTGCTGTGCTGTGCTGTGCTGTGCTGTGCTGTGCTGTGCTGTGCTGTGCTGTGCTGTGCTGTGCTGTGCTGTGCTGTGCTGTGCTGTGCTGTGCTGTGCTGTGCTGTGCTGTGCTGTGCTGTGCTGTGCTGTGCCAGGCCAGGCTGTGCCAGGCTGTGCTGTGCTGTGCTGTGCTGTGCCAGGTTGTGCTGTGCTGTGCTGTGCTGTGCTGTGCTGTGCTGCCAGGCTGTGCTGCTGTGCTGTGCTGTGCTGTGCTGTGCTGTGCTGTGCTGTGCTGTGCTGTGCTGTGCTGTGCTGTGCTGTGCTGTGCTGTGCTGTGCTGTGCTGTGCTGTGCTGTGCTGTGCTGTGCTGTGCTGTGCTGTGCTGTGCTGTGCTGTGCTGTGCTGTGCTGTGCTGTGCTGTGCTGTGCTGTGCTGTGCTGTGCTTGTGCTGTGCTGTGCTGTGCTGTGCTGTGCTGTGCTGTGCTGTGCTGTGCTGTGCTGTGCTGGTGCTGTGCTGTGCCAGTGCTGTGCCAGGCCAGGTGCTGTGCTGTGCTGTGCTGTGCTGTGCTGTGCTGTGCTGTGCTGTGCTGTGCTGTGCTGTGCTGTGCTGTGCTGTGCTGTGCTGTGCTGTGCTGTGCTGTGCTGTGCTGTGCTGTGCTGTGCTGTGCTGTGCTGTGCTGTGCTGTGCTGTGCTGTGCTGTGCTGTGCTGTGCTGTGCTGTGCTGTGCTGTGCTGTGCTGTGCTGTGCCAGCTGTGCTGTGCTGTGCTGTGCTGTGCTGTGCTGTGCTGTGCTGTGCTGTGCTGTGCTGTGCTGTGCTGTGCTGTGCTGTGCTGTGCTGTGCTGTGCTGTGCTGTGCTGTGCTGTGCTGTGCTGTGCTGTGCTGTGCTGTGCTGTGCTGTGCTGTGCTGTGCCAGTGCTGTGCTGTGCTGTGCTGTGCTGTGCTGTGCTGTGCTGTGCTGTGCTGTGCTGTGCTGTGCTGTGCTGTGCTGTGCTGTGCTGTGCTGTGCTGTGCTGTGCTGTGCTGTGCTGTGCTGTGCTGTGCTGTGCTGTGCTGTGCTGTGCTGTGCTGTGCTGTGCTGTGCTGTGCTGTGCTGTGCTGTGCTGTGCTGTGCTGTGCTGTGCTGTGCTGTGCTGTGCTGTGCTGTGCTGTGCTGTGCTGTGCTGGTGCTGTGCTGTGCTGTGCTGTGCTGTGCTGTGCTGTGCTGTGCTGTGCTGTGCTGTGCTGTGCTGTGCTGTGCTGTGCTGTGCTGTGCTGTGCTGTGCTGTGCTGTGCTGTGCTGTGCTGTGCTGTGCTGTGCTGTGCTGTGCTGTGCTGTGCTGTGCTGTGCTGTGCTGTGCTGTGCTGTGCTGTGCTGTGCTGTGCTGTGCTGTGCTGTGCTGTGCTGTGCTGTGCTGTGTGCTGTGCTGTGCTGTGCTGTGCTGTGCTGTGCTGTGCTGTGCTGTGCTGTGCTGTGCTGTGCTGTGCTGTGCTGTGCTGTGCTGTGCTGTGCTGTGCTGTGCTGTGCTGTGCTGTGCTGTGCTGTGCTGTGCTGTGCTGTGCTTGTGCTGTGCTGTGCTGTGCTGTGCTGTGCTGTGCTGTGCTGTGCTGTGCTGTGCTGTGCTGTGCTGTGCTGTGCTGTGCTGTGCTGTGCTGTGCTGTGCTGTGCTGTGCTGTGCTGTGCTGTGCTGTGCTGTGCTGTGCTGTGCTGTGCTGTGCTGTGCTGTGCTGTGCTGTGCTGTGCTGTGCTGTGCTGTGCTGTGCTGTGCTGTGCTGTGCTGTGCTGTGCTGTGCTGTGCTGTGCTGTGCTGTGCTGTGCTGTGCTGTGCTGTGCTGTGCTGTGCTGTGCTGTGCTGTGCTGTGCTGTGCTGTGCTGTGCTGTGCTGTGCTGTGCTGTGCTGTGCTGTGCTGTGCTGTGCTGTGCTGTGCTGTGCTGTGCTGTGCTGTGCTGTGCTGTGCTGTGCTGTGCTGTGCTGTGCTGTGCTGTGCTGTGCTGTGCTGTGCTGTGCTGTGCTGTGCTGTGCTGTGCTGTGCTGTGCTGTGCTGTGCTGTGCTGTGCTGTGCTGTGCTGTGCTGTGCTGTGCTGTGCTGTGCTGTGCTGTGCTGTGCTGTGCTGTGCTGTGCTTGTGCTGTGCTGTGCTGTGCTGTGCTGTGCTGTGCTGTGCTGTGCTGTGCTGTGCTGTGCTGTGCTGTGCTGTGCTGTGCTGTGCTGTGCTGTGCTGTGCTGTGCTGTGCTGTGCTGTGCTGTGCTGTGCTGTGCTGTGCTGTGCTGTGCTGTGCTGTGCTGTGCTGTGCTGTGCTGTGCTGTGCTGTGCTGTGCTGTGCTGTGCTGGTGCTGTGCTGTGCTGTGCTGTGCTGTGCTGTGCTGTGCTGTGCTGTGCTGTGCTGTGCTGTGCTGTGCTGTGCTGTGCTGTGCTGTGCTGTGCTGTGCTGTGCTGTGCTGTGCTGTGCTGTGCTGTGCTGTGCTGTGCTGTGCTGTGCTGTGCTGTGCTGTGCTGTGCTGTGCTGTGCTGTGCTGTGCTGTGCTGTGCTGTGCTGTGCTGTGCTGTGCTGTGCTGTGCTGTGCTGTGCTGTGCTGTGCTGTGCTGTGCTGTGCTGTGCTGTGCTGTGCTGTGCTGTGCTGTGCTGTGCTGTGCTGTGCTGTGCTGTGCTGTGCTGTGCTGTGCTGTGCTGTGCTGTGCTGTGCTGTGCTGTGCTGTGCTGTGCTGTGCTGTGCTGTGCTGTGCTGTGCTGTGCTGTGCTGTGCTGGTGCTGTGCTGTGCTGTGCTGTGCTGTGCTGTGCTGTGCTGTGCTGTGCTGTGCTGTGCTGTGCTGTGCTGTGCTGTGCTGTGCTGTGCTGTGCTGTGCTGGTGCTGTGCTGTGCTGTGCTGTGCTGTGCTGTGCTGTGCTGTGTGCTGTGCTGTGCTGTGCTGTGCTGTGCTGTGCTGTGCTGTGCTGTGCTGTGCTGTGCTGTGCTGTGCTGTGCTGTGCTGTGCTGTGCTGTGCTGTGCTGTGCTGTGCTGTGCTGTGCTGTGCTGTGCTGTGCTGTGCTGTGCTGTGCTGTGCTGTGCTGTGCTGTGCTGTGCTGTGCTGTGCTGTGCTGTGCTGTGCTGTGCTGTGCTGTGCTGTGCTGTGCTGTGCTGTGCTGTGCTGTGCTGTGCTGTGCTGTGCTGTGCTGTGCTGTGCTGTGCTGTGCTGTGCTGTGCTGTGCTGTGCTGTGCTGTGCTGTGCTGTGCTGTGCTGTGCTGTGCTGTGCTGTGCTGTGCTGTGCTGTGCTGTGCTGTGCTGTGCTGTGCTGTGCTGTGCTGTGCTGTGCTGTGCTGTGCTGTGCTGTGCTGTGCTGTGCTGTGCTGTGCTGTGCTGTGCTGTGCTGTGCTGTGCTGTGCTGTGCTGTGCTGTGCTGTGCTGTGCTGTGCTGTGCTGTGCTGTGCTGTGCTGTGCTGTGCTGTGCTGTGCTGTGCTGTGCTGTGCTGTGCTGTGCTGTGCTGTGCTGTGCTGTGCTGTGCTGTGCTGTGCTGTGCTGTGCTGGTGCTGTGCTGTGCTGTGCTGTGCTGTGCTGTGCTGTGCTGTGCTGTGCTGTGCTGTGCTGTGCTGTGCTGTGCTGTGCTGTGCTGTGCTGTGCTGTGCTGTGCTGTGCCAGTTGTGCTGTGCTGTGCTGTGCTGTGCTGTGCTGTGCTGTGCTGTGCTGTGCTGTGCTGTGCTGTGCTGTGCTGTGCTGTGCTGTGCTGTGCTGTGCTGTGCTGTGCTGTGCTGTGCTGTGCTGTGCTGTGCTGTGCTGTGCTGTGCTGTGCTGTGCTGTGCTGTGCTGTGCTGTGCTGTGCTGTGCTGTGCTGTGCTGTGCTGTGCTGTGCTGTGCTGTGCTGTGCTGTGCTGTGCTGTGCTGTGCTGTGCTGTGCTGTGCTGTGCTGTGCTGTGCTGTGCTGTGCTGTGCTGTGCTGTGCTGTGCTGTGCTGTGCTGTGCTGTGCTGTGCTGTGCTGTGCTGTGCTGTGCTGTGCTGTGCTGTGCTGTGCTGTGCTGTGCTGTGCTGTGCTGTGCTGTGCTGTGCTGTGCTGTGCTGTGCTGGTGCTGTGCTGTGCTGTGCTGTGCTGTGCTGTGCTGTGCTGTGCTGTGCTGTGCTGTGCTGTGCTGTGCTGTGCTGTGCTGTGCTGTGCTGTGCTGTGCTGTGCTGTGCTGTGCTGTGCTGTGCTGTGCTGTGCTGTGCTGTGCTGTGCTGTGCTGTGCTGTGCTGTGCTGTGCTGTGCTGTGCTGTGCTGTGCTGTGCTGTGCTGTGCTGTGCTGTGCTGTGCTTGTGCTGTGCTGTGCTGTGCTGTGCTGTGCTGTGCTGTGCTGTGCTGTGCTGTGCTGTGCTGTGCTGTGCTGTGCTGTGCTGTGCTGTGCTGTGCTGTGCTGTGCTGTGCTGTGCTGTGCTGTGCTGGTGCTGTGCTGTGCTGTGCTGTGCTGTGCTGTGCTGTGCTGTGCTGTGCTGTGCTGTGCTGTGCTGTGCTGTGCTGTGCTGTGCTGTGCTTGTGCTGTGCTGTGCTGTGCTGTGCTGTGCTGTGCTGTGCTGTGCTGTGCTGTGCTGTGCTGTGCTGTGCTGTGCTGTGCTGTGCTGGTGCTGTGCTGTGCTGTGCTGTGCTTGTGCTGTGCTGTGCTGTGCTGTGCTGTGCTGTGCTGTGCTGTGCTGTGCTGTGCTGTGCTGTGCTGTGCTGTGCTGTGCTGTGCTGTGCTGTGCTGTGCTGTGCTGTGCTGTGCTGTGCTGTGCTGTGCTGTGCCAGTTGTGCTGTGCTGTGCTGTGCTGTGCTGTGCTGTGCTGTGCTGTGCTGTGCTGTGCTGTGCTGTGCTGTGCTGTGCTGTGCTGTGCTGTGCTGTGCTGTGCTGTGCTGTGCTGTGCTGTGCTGTGCTGTGCTGTGCTGTGCTGTGCTGTGCTGTGCTGTGCTGTGCTGTGCTGTGCTGTGCTGTGCTGTGCTGTGCTGTGCTGTGCTGTGCTGTGCTGTGCTGTGTTGTGCTGTGCTGTGCTGTGCTGTGCTGTGCTGTGCTGTGCTGTGCTGTGCTGTGCTGTGCTGTGCTGTGCTGTGCTGTGCTGTGCTGTGCTGTGCTGTGCTGTGCTGTGCTGTGCTGTGCTGTGCTGTGCTGTGCTGTGCTGTGCTGTGCTGTGCTGTGCTGTGCTGTGCTGTGCTGTGCTGTGCTGTGCTGTGCTGTGCTGTGCTGTGCTGTGCTGTGCTGTGCTGTGCTGTGCTGTGCTGTGCTGTGCTGTGCTGTGCTGGTGCTGTGCTGTGCTGTGCTGTGCTGTGCTGTGCTGTGCTGTGCTGTGCTGTGCTGTGCTGTGCTGTGCTGTGCTGTGCTGTGCTGTGCTGTGCTGTGCTGTGCTGTGCTTGTGCTGTGCTGTGCTGTGCTGTGCTGTGCGTTGTGCTGTGCTGTGCTGTGCTGTGCTGTGCTGTGCTGTGCTGTGCTGTGCTGTGCTGTGCTGTGCTGTGCTGTGCTGTGCTGTGCTGTGCTGTGCTGTGCTGTGCTGTGCTGTGCTGTGCTGTGCTGTGCTGTGCTGTGCTGTGCTGTGCTGTGCTGTGCTGTGCTGTGCTGTGCTGTGCTGTGCTGTGCTGTGCTGTGCTGTGCTGTGCTGTGCTGTGCTGTGCTGTGCTGTGCTGTGCTGTGCTGTGCTGTGCTGTGCTGTGCTGTGCTGTGCTGTGCTGTGCTGTGCTGTGCTGTGCTGTGCTGGTTGTGCTGTGCTGTGCTGTGCTGTGCTGTGCTGTGCTGTGCTGTGCTGTGCTGGTGCTGTGCTGTGCTGTGCTGTGCTGTGCTGTGCTGTGCTGTGCTGTGCTGTGCTGTGCTGTGCTGTGCTGTGCTGTGCTGTGCTGTGCTGTGCTGTGCTGTGCTGTGCTGTGCTGTGCTGTGCTGTGCTGTGCTGTGCTGTGCTGTGCTGTGCTGTGCTGTGCTGTGCTGTGCTGTGCTGTGCTGTGCTGTGCTGTGCTGTGCTGTGCTGTGCTGTGCTGTGCTGTGCTGTGCTGTGCTGTGCTGTGCTGTGCTGTGCTGTGCTGTGCTGTGCTGTGCTGTGCTGTGCTGTGCTGTGCTGCTGTGCTGTGCTGTGCTGTGCTGTGCTGTGCTGTGCTGTGCTGTGCTGTGCTGTGCTGTGCTGTGCTGTGCTGTGCTGTGCTGTGCTGTGCTGTGCTGTGCTGTGCTGTGCTGTGCTGTGCTGTGCTGTGCTGTGCTGTGCTGTGCTGTGCTGTGCTGGTGCTGTGCTGTGCTGTGCTGTGCTGTGCTGTGCTGTGCTGTGCTGTGCTGTGCTGTGCTGTGCTGTGCTGTGCTGTGCTGTGCTGTGCTGTGCTGTGCTGTGCTGTGCTGTGCTGTGCTGTGCTGTGCTGTGCTGTGCTGTGCTGTGCTGTGCTGTGCTGTGCTGTGCTGTGCTGTGCTGTGCTGTGCCAGTGCTGTGCTGTGCTGTGCTGTGCTGTGCTGTGCTGTGCTGTGCTGTGCTGTGCTGTGCTGTGCTGTGCTGTGCTGTGCTGTGCTGTGCTGTGCTTGTGCTGTGCTGTGCTGTGCTGTGCTGTGCTGTGCTGTGCTGTGCCAGTGCTGTGCTGTGCTGTGCTGTGCTGTGCTGTGCTGTGCTGTGCTGTGCTGTGCTGTGCTGTGCTGTGCTGTGCTGTGCTGTGCTGTGCTGTGCTGTGCTGTGCTGTGCTGGTGCTGTGCTGTGCTGTGCTGTGCTGTGCTGTGCTGTGCTGTGCTGTGCTGTGCTGTGCTGTGCTGTGCTGTGCTGTGCTGTGCTGTGCTGTGCTGTGCTGTGCTGTGCTGTGCTGTGCTGTGCTGTGCTGTGCTGTGCCAGGTGCTGTGCTGTGCTGTGCTGTGCTGTGCTGTGCTGTGCTGTGCTGTGCTGTGCTGTGCTGTGCTTGTGCTGTGCTGTGCTGTGCTGTGCTGTGCTGTGCTGTGCTGTGCTGTGCTGTGCTGTGCTGTGCTGTGCTGTGCTTGTGCTGTGCTGTGCTGTGCTGTGCTGTGCTGTGCTGTGCTGTGCTGTGCTGTGCTGTGCTGTGCTGTGCTGTGCTGTGCTGTGCTGTGCTGTGCTGTGCTGTGCTGTGCTGTGCTGTGCTGTGCTGTGCTGTGCTGTGCTGTGCTGTGCTGTGCTGTGCTGTGCTGTGCTGTGCTGTGCTGTGCTGTGCTGTGCTGTGCTGTGCTGTGCTGTGCTGTGCTGTGCTGGTGCTGTGCTGTGCTTGTGCTGTGCTGTGCTGTGCTGTGCTGGTGCTGTGCTGTGCTGTGCTGTGCTGTGCTGTGCTGTGCTGTGCTGTGCTGTGCTGTGCTGTGCTGTGCTGTGCTGTGCTGTGCTGTGCTGTGCTGTGCTGTGCTGTGCTGTGCTGTGCTGTGCTGTGCTGTGCTGTGCTGTGCTGTGCTGTGCTGTGCTGTGCTGTGCTGTGCTGTGCTGTGCTGTGCTGTGCTGTGCTGTGCTGTGCTGTGCTGTGCTGTGCTGTGCTGTGCTGTGCTGTGCTGTGCTGTGCTGTGCTGTGCTGTGCTGTGCTGTGCTGTGCTGTGTCAGGCTGTGCTGTGCTGTGCTGTGCTGTGCTGTGCTGTGCTGTGCTGTGCTGTGCTGTGCTGTGCTGTGCTGTGCTGTGCTGTGCTGTGCTGTGCTGTGCTGTGCTGTGCTGTGCTGTGCTGTGCTGTGCTGTGCTGTGCTGTGCTGTGCTGTGCTGTGCTGTGCTGTGCTGTGCTGTGCTGTGCTGTGCTGTGCTGTGCTGTGCTGTGCTGTGCTGTGCTGTGCTGTGCCAGTGCTGTGCTGTGCTGTGCTGTGCTGTGCTGTGCTGTGCTGTGCCAGGCTGTGCTGTGCTGTGCTGTGCTGTGCTGTGCTGTGCTGTGCTGGTGCTGTGCTGTGCTGTGCTGTGCTGTGCTGGTGCTGTGCTGTGCTGTGCTGTGCTGTGCTGTGCTGTGCTGTGCTGTGCTGTGCTGTGCTGTGCTGTGCTGTGCTGTGCCAGGTTGTGCTGTGCTGTGCTGTGCTGTGCTGTGCTGTGCTGTGCTGTGCTGCCAGTGCTGTGCTGTGCTGTGCTGTGCCAGGCCAGGCTGTGCTGTGCTGTGCTGTGCTGTGCTGTGCTGTGCTGTGCTGTGCTGTGCTGTGCTGTGCTGGTGCTGTGCTGTGCTGTGCTGTGCTGTGTTGTGCTGTGCTGTGCTGTGCTGTGCTGTGCTGTGCTGTGCTGTGCTGTGCTGTGCTGTGCTGTGCTGGTGCTGTGCTGTGCTGTGCTGTGCTGTGCTGTGCTGTGCTGTGCTGTGCTGTGCTGTGCTGTGCTGTGCTGTGCTGTGCTGTGCTGTGCTGTGCTGTGCTGTGCTGTGCTGTGCTGTGCTGTGCTGTGCTGTGCTGTGCTGTGCTGTGCTGTGCTGTGCTGTGCTGTGCTGTGCTGTGCTGTGCTGTGCTGTGCTGTGCTGTGCTGTGCTGTGCTGTGCTGTGCTGTGCTGTGCTGTGCTGTGCTGTGCTGTGCTGTGCTGTGCTGTGCTGTGCTGTGCTGTGCTGTGCTGTGCTGTGCTGTGCTGTGCTGTGCTGTGCTGTGCTGTGCTGTGCTGTGCTGTGCTGTGCTGTGCTGTGCTGTGCTGTGCTGTGCTGTGCTGTGCTGTGCTGTGCTGTGCTGTGCTGTGCTGTGCTGTGCTGTGCTGTGCTGTGCTGTGCTGTGCTGTGCTGTGCTGTGCTGTGCTGTGTTGTGCTGTGCTGTGCTGTGCTGTGTTGTGCTGTGCTGTGCTGTGCTGTGCTGTGCTGTGCTGTGCTGTGTCAGGTTGTGCTGTGCTGTGCTGTGCT